>OZ025246.1:7383565-7526065 GCA_964019155.1 Osedax fenrisi | reverse complement strand
AAGTGATGTTATATAAATAAATGAGCGGCTTTCTTAAAACTATGGATTCCTTAACATTAAAGCGGTTCGAAGGGATATTAGAGCCATATGATTATAAGTGAATACTTCATATAAGTTCCTGCATTAGATGAAAGAACTATATATATATATATATATATATATATATATTATATTAGTTACACAAATAGTATTTATTAATTATTTATAAATACTATATTATGTCACCTAGAAAAAATACTAATAAAAGTAATAAAGGAAATGAAACCATAGATATGTTAATAGAAATAATTAATAATCAAAAAAATATAATTATTAATCAAAATAAAATAATTAATGATTTAAATGATAAATTTGATAGTAATAAAATACTTCTAGAGAATATAAATTCTAATATAAATAATCAATTTAAAATTAATAATAACAAAACCTTTGCTGATATCACAAAAAAAAATATTGAGCAAACAATAAAAAAAAATTTAACTAATACTATAAATAAAACTTTAATAACAAATAATAATAATATTGATAAAACCAAAACTATAATTTTATATAATTTAAAATCAATAGATGATAATTATATCAATAGATATAATGATGAAAAGAATAAAATAAATAAAATAATAAACATACTTGATATAGACAATATTAAAATAAATAAATTTCATAGAATTGGTAAATATATAGAAGGTCAACATTCAAGACCATTAAAACTCATTCTAGAAACTCAACTTCAGAAGGAGGAATTTATTAAAAATGCTTACAAATTAAAAAATACTGATTTAAACCATATAGGGATATCAATAGAATATTCATTTGAACAACTACAAGAAATAAAAGATCTAAAACAAGAGGCTAAAAATAAATCTTCCAGTGATACAAAATATAAAGTAATAACCCTAAATAATAAATTTAAAATAATTTGTTGTGATAATTATGAATAACTCAATTTTATCATATTTACATTTTAATATACGTAGTCTTAATAAGAACTTTGATAAATTAAAAATTTTTATCAATAATCAAAAAATAAAACCAAATTGTATATGTCTTACTGAAACTTGGTTAAATGAAAGTAATAATAAAAATTTAGATATATATGGATATGAACTAATACAATTAAATAGAGAAAATAAAAATAAAAAACGTGGTGGTGGTGTCGCTATATATATTGACATATCACTAAACTATATCATTGTGAATCAATTATCAATAAAAATTCAAGACTCAGTAGAAATACTGACTATAAAATTTTTAATAAAAAACAATCAACATTTACTATCAACTATATACAGAAGCCCATCATATAATGTAGATACATTCATTGATCTATTTTATAATACCTTTAATAATATAAATAACAAAATATTTATATTAGGTGACCTCAATATAAATATACTTTCTGACAATATATATACTAACAAATTTAAAGATAATCTAGAAATACTTGGTTTTAAATCTATTATTAAAAATTATACAAGAATCAATAAAAATAACAATAATACCTTAATCGACCTATTATTAACTAATGTAACTAATATTAAAACATCTGGTGTATTGGTAAGTGATATCACTGATCATTTCCCGATATATTTTCAACATTCTATAAAAAATCAATGTAAGTTAAAAAATACTATCAAAATATATAAAAGACAAACAAAAACAAAAAATATTAATAAATTAATGGAAATATTAAAAAATGAAAAATGGATAGATGTTTTATCAAACAATGACCCAAATGAATCTTATGCTAAATTTATTAATATATATGAAAACATTGTTGATCAATCAATGCCAATAATAGATAAAATTATTAAAATAAAAACTGAAAATAAGTGGATGACTGGTGATATTAAAAGAGATATACACACTAAAAATAATTTATATAAAATTTATATAAAAAATAGGAAAAATGATATACTGGTTAAATATAAACATATAAAAAATATCATTGCTAATAAAATAAAAATTGCTAAAAAAAATTTTTTTTCTAATGATATCAAAAATGCAAATACTTCAACAAAAAAATGGAAAATAATTAATAATAGGTTAAATAGAAAAAATCACAATACATTACCAAATAATTTTATAAATACAAATAACAAAGTACTTAATAAGCCTTTAGATATAGCTAATGGATTTAATGAATACTTCATAAACACTATTGAACAATTGAATAGTCAATTCAATCAAGTAAATAATAATTCTGTTTTAGACAGTATAAAAACTAACAAAAATACAATATTCCTTACACCAGTTACAGATAAAGAAATAATTAACATAATTGCCCTAAAGGAACATAAACATTCATTAGATATAAATAAAATAAATATGTATATTTTAGATATATCAAAATCTTATATAATTCAGCCATTAAAGCATATTTTCAATCTATCAATTAATAAAGGAATTTTTCCTGATAAAATGAAAATAGCTATCATAAAACCTATACATAAAAAAAAAAGTAAAAACAATTTTGAAAATTACAGACCCATATCACTATTACCACAAATATCAAAAATACTTGAAAAATTAATATATAATAGATTAGAACATTTTATAAATAAACATAAATTAATATCAAATAATCAATACGGATATCAAAGAAATAAAAATACTATAGATGCAATAACTGAATTCTATACAAACATATTAAATAACAAAGAAAATAATAAAAAAACAAATAAATATTTTTAGACCTATCAAAAGCATTTGATATGTTAGACCATAATATTCTATTTAACAAATTAGAAATATATGGTATCAGAGGTCATGCCTTAAATTTAATTAAAAGCTACCTATTAAATAGAGGTCAAATAACTTCTATTGATAATAAGTTATCTGATATATTAATAAGTAATATAGGAGTTCCACAGGGTTCAGTTCTGGGACCATTGCTATTCATTATTTATATAAATGATATAACACTATTAACAGAAAATGATATAAATATAACCACTATTTTATTTGCTGATGATACATCAGTTAGTGTTTCAGCCAATAAAATAAGTGTTTTAATAAATGATACAAAAAAAATATTAGATAAATTAGAAATATGGTTTAAAAAAAATAAATTAATAGTAAATACTGAAAAAACCAAAATAATAATTTTTTTTAAAACACGTGAATTTTCGAATTTTAATATTGACTACGCTATATACAATCAACAAATACAAATAATAGATAAATATAAATTTCTAGGTATTATAATAGATACTAAACTAAATTTTAAAACACATATATTATCAATAAAAAAAAAAATCTTACAAATAACTTATATGATTAGAAAATTTTCTAATGAATTACCACATCATATTCTTATGTTACTATATAATTCACTTTTTTTATCTAATATTCATTATGGGATAGAAATATGGGGCAACAATTATAGTAATATAATAAAACCTCTATATAATATACAAAAAAAAATACTTAAAATAATATATCTTAAAAAAACTAATACAACCTATAATTCACAATATACAAATAAAGATATACAACCCCTACCCATATACACAAACACACTTACTATAAAGCAAATCACTGAATATAAAACATTATGTTACATGTATAAAAATAAAAATAGATTCAAAAATAACATTAATAAAAACAATAACTATAATCTAAGAAATAACAATGAATATGAAATAAAAAATAAAAAATTTACTTTAACAAATAATAGTTTATTAATAGTTGGAATTAAATTATGGAATAAACTAGATGAAAATATAAAAAAAAGTAAAAACATTAACATATTTAAAAGAAAAATAAAAAAAATACTTATTTCAGAGAATAATTAAAGATATAAGATGAAGAGAAAGAAGAGGATGGCAGCCTTTATAAAAGTCGATGACTTACTGGTAGCCTTTTGGAGAAATTTTTGTTTTTATTATAGCTATTATATTATTATTATTATGATTTGTTAATCAAACATATATGTAATACTCCAATAAATTTGTTTCATTCATTCATTCATTCATATATATATATATATATATACCCAGTATACGGTGTATACGTGTTATACCTAGTACTTATGTATATATATATATATATATATATATATATATATATATATATATATATATATAGTAATATAATAGTAATTGTAAGACATTTAGGTGAAAGTTCATTCTTTAAGGTTTAAACGCAACTTTGAATGTAGTAATATTCTATTAATATTAATATTAATAATCTATTCCAACGAATACATGCTATAGACTACTATACTACCGTACGACGTACACATTAAGTCACGTGCCTATATTAACTCACGTGTCTGTATCAAGTCACGTGACTCCCATACACGACAGCCGATAGACGCGTGTGTGTGTTGACACCACCATATATGGTATTAGTATTAGTATAACAATGGACGCTGACGGCTGCTGCGGGTGCGGGTGTCAGCATTACCCTACAATTAACGGGCAACATTACCGGCCCCGCGCCAGCCCGTCACGATAGTATTAAACAATAGATATTCGCCCCATTGTCTGTCGCATTGTGGTCATCTCACTCGGATAGTATAATCGGAGAATAATGTATATGTCCAGTGGACGTATACATGGTGTGGACGTCGTCCACACCACTGACCACTGTCCAGTATAGCGTACATTGTGCGATATACTCTTATTATTAAACTATATCTGGTATATAATAGTATATATAGTGTATATATATACATATATACTATATATATATATATATATATATATATATATATATATATGTATATATATATATCTATATATATATACTATATGTGTACATAATATAATGTATTATTTACATATATGTTATAAATAAAATATATTATTATTTGTCTCAATAACAATGTGAATCGTTATGCGTTAGTTTATTATATTTTTAGTTTTGTTTTTAGTTTGATATTTAAGCGCTGACGTGGAAACAGGATTAATTTCAATTTCAGCGACCAATTAATCGAATGAAATCAATACTACGCCCGCGGGTGATAGTAAATCTGCGAATGTCGAGTTCTATCTAGTAAATAGTGTAGCATATAAACGGCAATAGACGCGCCTAATATCGCCCTATACGTGTTCACTATAGCCGCGACGTTTTATAACCCGCCGCGATAATAAAACTATATCTCATCGCACGTTCTCGTCACATTTAATATTAGTTTATTATATAACTATAGCTATATATATATATATATATCTATATGTATACACGGGCTATAATATACATTCATAATAGAGTATAATATCGAATCAACAAACAAATGTTTACAAACGTACTCTGCAAGTATAAGATATTATTTATATGCGATCGCGCGAGCGTGTGTGTGTATGAGTGTGTGTGTGTATGTGTGTGTGTGTGTGTATATGACATACACTGTGTGCGTGTGTGCGTGTGTGCGATTGTATATTTAAGTATACGTGTGTGTTTGGAGTTTGTTTATTGTGACGTTATCGTTAACATTGTTGTTGAGATCATCGATGTAAATAGAGTGTCGTTATATCGAGGCTTTTGATAAGTAGTATGCATACAATACGTACACCTATTCGGCAAGTGATAATAATTATGTATTATAAATATAATAAACAAAACAACTTGTTTACAATATCGATCCTCATGCAGAATGTGTTATCGTGCTTTCCTCGTTGGTATATGTCCTTCGTAGAAATGCTATTATATAAATATTAAGTATAGAATCGTTACTACGTATTAGTACCATTGATCAGAAAGTAAATATTACTAAGCGAACAGTACACTGGTGAGTGTACTGTTGGTGTGTGTGTGTGTGTGCAGGTGTGTGTGTGGGTGTGTGGGTGTGTGACTATCGTGTGTGATAAGCCTTCGTGGTGTTTGCCTATAGGTCGAGTGCGTTATTATAAGTGGTGTGTGAGTTATTAAGAAGCTATGATATATTTCTATAATTATATTTCAAATTATAATGATAATAATAATTATAATAATAATGATATGTTTTATAATAATAAATAGTTACGTCGACAATAATACTAAGGTGCAATACTTATGAATCCACGTGTATATACTTGTATAACCAGTTATATATGGATGTATAATATGTGTTATTGTGCTTCGCGCTATTGTTCAAGCTACATCCTATAACAACATGCTACATCACTGAAAGGTTACTACTTGATAGATTCTATTGAATAGAATTACATCATATGATGTAAGTAAACATATAGGACTTTAGGTTGACACCTGAGTAGGAATGATATCTGATGAGAAGAGAGAGAGAGAGATAGAGATAGAGGATTACTCATGATTACATAACAGTTATGTAAGATAATATTGTTAGGTTACGTCATTATTTACTGAAACTTGCGATACTATAATATCGGTAGGTATACTATATATATATATATATATATATATATATATATATATATATATATATATATAAATATTTATATTGTTTAACCATTTTAAAAAGTAATCGTAATAAGTAATAGGTAAACGACTAGATAAGCATAGCGCTTCTTCGTTTACCATGGTCATACCTAAATTCTGATTATTATATATATATATATATATATATATATATATATATATACCGAGGTAAGCATACGTTGTAACATGTATCATGTTTGAATTGCATAATCTGCAACACATCTATTGTTTTTTTTACATAATAAACATTGAATATTCCCAGGCTATACATACTGTAGTGATATGTGTTAGTGTGTGTGTGTGTGTGTGTGTGTGTGTGTGTGTGTGTGTATATATGTGTATATGTATGTATCATCGATATACAACAAAAGTTATTTTCTTTATATCGATGGTATGTATGTGTGTATGTATGTATGTATGTATGTATGTGTGTGTGTATGTATGTGTGTGTGTGCTTTATATGTGTGTATCTATATGTATGCATATATGCATATGTGTGTACGAGTATATTTATAAGTATATATATATATATATATATATATATATATATATATTTTGTCTTCTTTTTAAATTTATTATTATTTGTGTAACTATTTATTTATTTTATTATTTCAACTTGACGCACATAAACGTCCATCGTTTTCTGAGTCAATAAACCTTTCTATTATTATTATTATTATTATATATATCTATTGATAAAATATGATTATATTATATACAAATATCGAATAAGTAATCATATAATCATAATTTATATTCATATCTATATATGTAATAATTTATAATACATATTATGCAATATTAAAATTTATATTAACCGTTTTACAAAACAATACAACTGGATATAGTGTGTTATTAGTAATGATATAACTGTGATAAACTGTGATATTAAGTGTCTATCACTCGAGTATTAAATGTCAACTAATAAACAAATATCAGGTAACTACAATTAGTATATTTATTTGTCGCTGGTTTAACATCCGAATGCATATTTAGTTTGACACGCCCATTATTCGTATACGAACGTCGTGAAAGTTACGCCCACAATATCATAATATCACTGTCACTGTTATTCTATATATAGACTACTAGACATATCTGCATAGGAATATTATCAGTAATAAACAGTGTTCGCCGTAAATTGTACGTTTGATTATTACATTCATCCTTTAAAATGGTAGTATATAGTATATAGTATATACTATATACTACTATCGAAATATACTAATACTCGGAAAAGAGAATTCATACGTATCAGGGTCGATATTTTCAGGCACAAGTGGTAACGGAAATATATAAATTATTTAAAGTCAATCAGAGCAGAACCACCCCATATCACCCCCAAGGAAACGGCCAATGTGAAAGGATGAATCGGTCGATATTAAATTTATTAAAAATACTTTGCGAATCTGAAAAGAAAAAATGGCCAATACATCTTTCCAAAAGTAGTCATGCCTATAATAGTACGCCACATGCTTCCACTGGCTATTCGCCATTTTACTTAATGTTTGCGCGTGAAGAAAACCTGCCAATAGACGCCATAGGTATGTAACAGCAAGTAAGTGATATGAGTTTGGTAAGCGAAAAAAAACATCAAAGTATGCGAGATTAATAAACGCGTAAAAGAAATGATTGACAAGAGAAGTACTACACTGAAGGAAGGTAGTGAATATAGGTTAGAGATAGGGGATCTGGTAAGAATAAGGAAGAGAGTTCTTGGTAAGTGTAAGTTAGACAATTGTTGGAGTGATAACGTATGTAAAGTAGATGGTAGGGTAGGCAGAACGTCTGCCTATAAGATTGTATATGAAATGCACTCTAGATTTGAGAATATAAGTAACCTTAGGAGAGTAACGGGCTAGAATTATAGAATTCTATTGTGAGGTCATAATAATTTGATTGGTGGGTATGTGTTATATAGTGGCTATAGTTAAGGTAGTAGACTCTCACACGCACTTACCTTGATACATATAACTATACATATATATAGCACGCAACGTTCACGCATTCTCATAACCAGGCATCGCACGTTCCCATAGTAGAACCAATCAGCAACTCGCGTGTTGTCTTTGATTAACCAATTAGCGACATGCACTCTTTAATAAGTATACTCTAATCGGCAGTCGTACCAAATACTTACTAAGCGATAGATCCTCATTTGTGGTATCATATCTATCATACGCCTACGAGAGTCCATCAAAACGGATGTATATATACATTGATATATATATATATATATATATATATATATACATTATAATTAGGTTAATTGACTGGAGTAATTATTATGTATTTATGATAGACAGTCTATAAGATATAGGTCAACGTTGAAAAAAGATGAATAATGATGTAATTACAATTACAATAACTCACTTCTCGTGATTACACTTAACACACGCATAGACACGTATTCGACACCTCAGTGTGTGACGTAACACGCCGCTAGGGTGCGCCCTTACGTAATAGGTTATTAAGATAACGGTATTATTTCGCATTACAGTTAACCATATACGTTTTTACGTTATGTTATTATAATATATATTTTTATATATATATATATATATATATATAACTCAGAAGGGTGTACAAATAAAAAATCTATGGAATATTAGAAATTAATGTGTCGACCTCTTCATCATTGTATTGAGCCAAACTAAATAAAATATAATAAACGCAAACTAATAATAAAAATATGAATAAATATTAAAATAAAATATATATATATATAAATACATAAATGCATTTATATTAGACCATGGTCTACATGAGAGCTTTCGATCATATATTAGATCTAATATGTATATCAATAAAATACAAATTGATAAAATGTTCAATTACTCTCACTCATCCATTCCTTATCTCACTTCATATCTTAAACACCATCATGATGGTGCACTACTCTAAGTTGTACTATAAATAATGCATTAGATTACTCAATACATATATCAAACACTGTCCGCACTGCTAATTATTTCCTGTATAATATAGACAAGGCTCGCTCTAAGCTAGCATTTAATTTAACTAAATCATTATTACATTAGTAATTAGTCGACTTAGATATTGTAATACGCTTTTCATTAACATTCCGCAAAAATTGATGAATAAATTAGATTCAATACAACGTAGAGCTGTTCGCATATTATTTAAGCTAAAGCGTAGTGCTTTAAGCATATCTATACATTCCATAATGGCGACTCTCGGGTGGTTGCAGTTTCGAGATTTATGCAAGTTTCGACTTCTTTGCATTACTCACAAGGCTATATATATGGGAGTTCCGTCATACCTATCGAAAATACTTATATTTCGAACAACTACTCGTCCGAGTCGCAAATGTGAGCTGATGAAACTCTATTTACCGCTTGTCTCATCTATGTATGCAGATTCTGCTTTCAATTATTTGGTATAATTATTGTCTTCTTTTTAAATTTATTATTATTTGTATAACTATTTATTTGTTTTATTATTTCAACTTGACGCGCATAAACGTTCATCATTTTCTGAGTCAATAAACCTTTTCTTCTATTCTATTCTATTCTAAATTGAATGAAATATAATAATCTTCATTATGGTGTTCCTCGTGGATTTGTTATCGGCCCCCTTCTATTCTCAATATATATCCTCCCTATACATGATATTATTGGTAAATTGCCATATTTCTACTCTGTAATAAAAGCTGATAATATTCAACTATATTACTTATTATCTAACTCATCCAATGTACTACCAGATAACCACAATTATGTAAATGTGCATCAACTATCAGATCATGGATTTTATCTAACAATCTTCTACTTAACTCTTCAAAATTGCACTTCTAAATATCCCATATAACTATCATTATTTTCTTTCTGTTATTATCGACGGTCTCCCCATCATTCCTTCACCATCTGTTCTAAATCTTGGTATTACTTTGGATACTAACCTATCCCTAAATTCCCATATAGCTAATATATCTAAATCAGCTAACTATCACCTCTTCAAAATTCGTCGTATAAGAAAAGACTTAACCCGCCCTCTTACAACTGTCCTCATAAACGCACTCGTCCTCTCTCGTATCGACTACTGCTCCTCACTACTATATCATCTCCCTAATACTTCATTATCCCCTTTAAATCGTATAATTCGTGCATCTATATTAAATATTATCTCCATTATTGGGTTTGATCATTACACGTTTGATCATTAACGACTCCCACCAACTCATATCCAACTGGTTCCCTCAAAAAAACGTC
The DNA here is from genome assembly GCA_964019155.1 of Osedax fenrisi. Classification (NCBI taxonomy): domain Eukaryota; kingdom Metazoa; phylum Annelida; class Polychaeta; order Sabellida; family Siboglinidae; genus Osedax; species Osedax fenrisi. The sequence goes on along the minus strand of OZ025246.1, from coordinate 7,515,449 downwards.
CCCCTCCTACACCTTCTATCACTTGCTGATAAAGAAATATATTATACTTCTCCTCGTTAATTGACTTCCCTACTAACTCTAATACGCCCACTAACTTCCTTACGTTCTAATACTGACATTTCCCTAATTTGCTCTCATGTTTCATACCTTAAATACAATAAATGCGCTTTCAGTTATATTGTTCCATCCCTATAGAACTACTTCCATGCATATACTATACCACTCCATTCACACCCTTCCAGTATTACACACCTCAATGCCTACATACCACCGATGGAATATATTCACCCATTTTAATCGAACACCATTATTATTTGTAGTATTGTTCTATTTTATAGTTTTGTTTATTTATTTAGTTTAGTTATGTTATGTTCCGTTATATATTGTTATATGCACCTACTAGGGGCGACTACACTTATAATAACTGCTACTAAACCTAAGACTGATCCTATTTTCAGTAATAATGTATTAGCATCTTTCAGTGTATTACTTGTTACGGCGATATCATCAGCATTATCTGTATCGTTAGTATTGTTCTTCAGAGATATCTTCATCGAGATAGATTATCTTTCTGTCAGTTAGTATTGTTCTTCAGAGATATCTTCATCGAGATAGATTATCTTTCTGTCAGTTAGTATTGTTCTTCAGAGATATCTTCATCGAGATAGATTATATTTCTGTCAGTTAGTATTGTTCTTCAGAGATATCTTCATCGAGATAGGTTATCTTTCTGTCAGTTAGTATTGTTCTTCAGAGATATCTTCATCGAGATAGATTATCTTTCTGTCAGTTAGTATTGTTCTTCAGAGATATCTTCATCGAGATAGGTTATCTTTCTGTCAGTTAGTATTGTTCTTCAGAGATATCTTCATCGAGATAGGTTATCTTTCTGTCAGTTAGTATTGTTCTTCGGAGATATCTTCATCGAGATAGGTTATCTTTCTGTCAGTTAGTATTGTTCTTCAGAGATATCTTCATCGAGATAGGTTATCTTTCTGTCAGTTAGTATTGTTCTTCAGAGATATCTTCATCGAGATAGGTTATCTTTCTGTCAGTTAGTATTGTTCTTCGGAGATATCTTCATCGAGATAGGTTATCTTTCTGTCAGTTAGTATTGTTCTTCAGAGATATCTTCATCGAGATAGATTATCTTTCTGTCAGTTAGTATTGTTCTTCAGAGATATCTTCATCGAGATAGGTTATCTTTCTGTCAGTTAGTATTGTTCTTCAGAGATATCTTCATCGAGATAGATTATCTTTCTGTCAGTTAGTATTGTTCTTCAGAGATATCTTCATCGAGATAGGTTATCTTTCTGTCAGTTAGTATTGTTCTTCAGAGATATCTTCATCGAGATAGGTTATCTTTCTGTCAGTTAGTATTGTTCTTCAGAGATATCTTCATCGAGATAGATTATCTTTCTGTCAGTTAGTATTGTTCTTCAGAGATATCTTCATCGAGATAGGTTATCTTTCTGTCAGTTAGTATTGTTCTTCAGAGATATCTTCATCGAGATAGGTTATCTTTCTGTCAGTTAGTATTGTTCTTCGGAGATATCTTCATCGAGATAGGTTATCTTTCTGTCAGTTAGTATTGTTCTTCAGAGATATCTTAATCGAGATAGATTATCTTTCTGTCAGTTAGTATTGTTCTTCAGAGATATCTTCATCGAGATAGATTATCTTTCTGTCAGTTAGTATTGTTCTTCAGAGATATCTTCATCGAGATAGGTTATCTTTCTGTCAGTTAGTATTGTTCTTCAGAGATATATTCATCGAGATAGATTATCTTTCTGTCAGTTAGTATTGTTCTTCAGAGATATCTTCATCGAGATAGATTATCTTTCTGTCAGTTAGTATTGTTCTTCAGAGATATCTTCATCGAGATAGGTTATCTTTCTGTCAGTTAGTATTGTTCTTCAGAGATATCTTCATCGAGATAGATTATCTTTCTGTCAGTTAGTATTGTTCTTCAGAGATATCTTCATCGAGATAGGTTATCTTTCTGTCAGTTAGTATTGTTCTTCAGAGATATCTTTATCGATATAGGTTATCTTTCTGTCAGTTAGTATTGTTCTTCAGAGATATCTTCATCGAGATAGATTATCTTTCTGTCAGTTAGTATTGTTCTTCAGAGATATCTTCATCGAGATAGGTTATCTTTCTGTCAGTTAGTATTATTCTTCAGAGATATCTTCATCGAGATAGGTTATATTTCTGTCAGTTAGTATTGTTCTTCAGAGATATCTTCATCGAGATAGATTATCTTTCTGTCAGTTAGTATTGTTCTTCAGAGATATCTTCATCGAGATAGGTTATCTTTCTGTCAGTTAGTATTGTTCTTCAGAGATATCTTCATCGAGATAGATTATCTTTCTGTCAGTTAGTATTGTTCTTCAGAGATATCTTCATCGAGATAGGTTATCTTTCTGTCAGTTAGTATTGTTCTTCAGAGATATCTTTATCGATATAGGTTATCTTTCTGTCAGTTAGTATTGTTCTTCAGAGATATCTTCATCGAGATAGATTATCTTTCTGTCAGTTAGTATTGTTCTTCAGAGATATCTTCATCGAGATAGGTTATCTTTCTGTCAGTTAGTATTGTTCTTCAGAGATATCTTCATCGAGATAGGTTATCTTTCTGTCAGTTAGTATTGTTCTTCAGAGATATCTTCATCGAGATAGGTTATCTTTCTGTCAGTTAGTATTGTTCTTCAGAGATATCTTCATCGAGATAGGTTATCTTTCTGTCAGTTAGTATTGTTCTTCAGAGATATCTTCATCGAGATAGGTTATCTTTCTGTCAGTTAGTATTGTTCTTCGGAGATATCTTCATCGAGATAGGTTATCTTTCTGTCAGTTAGTATTGTTCTTCAGAGATATCTTCATCGATATAGGTTATCTTTCTGTCAGTTAGTATTGTTCTTCAGAGATATCTTCATCGAGATAGGTTATCTTTCTGTCAGTTAGTATTGTTCTTCAGAGATATCTTCATCGAGATAGGTTATCTTTCTGTCAGTTAGTATTGTTCTTCAGAGATATCTTCATCGAGATAGGTTATCTTTCTGTCAGTTAGTATTGTTCTTCAGAGATATCTTCATCGAGATAGATTATCTTTCTGTCAGTTAGAATAACATGTCTAGATCTCGCTTTTTATCCAATGACGTCTTCAATATATATATATACTATATCATTAATATAAATGACTAACGATAGATTACTGTTGATAATTATGAATTATGATACAGCTGATATACAGCCTGCATGGTGTATCATCATACCGAGGTGAACCTATAGGTATGACTCATACCATATGAGTGTAGAAGTGATCACGGATGTATAAGACTGTATATTTGCACTGAATTCATGTGTATGTATATATATATATATATATAAATATATATATATATATATATATATATATATATATATATATATACGTATACGTATTAGATTTATAAGGTGTTGATTTATATGCGATATAAGTATGATTAGTGGTAACCGGTGAAAGTCACGTGACAAAACGATATGATAATTAACTGGGTTATAGTACAATATTATATTGACAGATAACACAAAATGTAGGATATTCAGATAATCTTCTTCTGATCATGTTTAATGTGATGCTATAGACACTGTAGTTTTAATATAATAACGAATGTATGTCCTATAGTATACATATATATATATATATATTATGCTCGCTATTTTTCTTAGCTAATTTTATATATTTATTAGTGTTTAATACCTGTATTATTATTATCAGAATTATATTTCATATCAGTGATTGAATTGAAGCAAAGCGTAATAGGCTATACAAGTACCCTTAATACCACATACACACTATTATATTATGTATATATGTACTATATTGTATAAGAAAAATAGTTTGATATCAGCGCGAATCTCTAATACATAATAGTGACCTACATTCGAGGTGGTAAATACGCTATAGTAAGTATACTTACTATCTATAGATATCAATCAAATCTATCAATTGATTTACATGTATATACTATACATGGTATATTTGTTTACACTAAATACTATGTACATATTGTATAAGATTAAACATAGATAAACTCGATGAAGGTTATTTGTAAACAAAATATAGTGGTTAATAGATAATAGTTAAAACATATTAATATGTAATGATAATGATTAAATAAACATATTGCATATGTATATATATATATATATATATATATATTTATATATATATACTGCAGTTGTAAATAATAAAAATAAAACAATTATTGAGTTAGAACAACAAATTAATAACCTTGAACAATTTTCAAAACAAAATAATATTATTATATCTGATCCTAAATTGAATTTTGATTTAACTCAATGTAATCTAGCACCATCTTTCATTATATTTGCAAAGGAAAAGTTAGATCTAATTATACAACCATATGACATTGTTAAGATACATAAATTAAAAAACAACAAGAATAAACCCAGTAAATAATTGTTTCGAAAATATAGTTTTAAAAACATGCATTTATTTATATATATAAAAATTTACATATAACAGATGAATGCATTACTTAATTGGAGTACTTATTATATATTGTATTTAGGGAATGTATTAGTAATCGTTAAATATATAATTTAGTATAATATAATAAACATATAAAAAATTATTATTGTTTTAAAAAAAATTATTTACATGTTTTCAAAACTTAAATATATGATTTTTTGAAACATAAATGTTTTAAATATCTTATATGCATGAAGTATTTAAAACATAATTTTAAATAAATCAACATACAACATTTATATTATTATAAAGTTAATTTATATGCTATTATTAATACTAGATATATGAATGTTTTAAAAAAAAGATTAATGTTTTAAAAAAATGATAATTTATATGTTATTAAAACATTAAATAGTTAACTTTTAAAACATACATATTTTAAATATCTATATTCATGAAGTATATAAAACATAATTTTAAATTAATAAATACAACATTTATTTTATTATGAACTTAAGTAGTCAGGTCTCGTGCACTTATAAGATACTCATCAAGAACACCATACAGTCAAGGTTTGTATGCATTATTATTTTAATATTGTTATTACAGTTTATGAATATTTGTATTGAATATTGTTATATTATATACTGGTACATGCCTGTACACACAAACACATATTTATATATATATATATATATATATATGTTATAAAGTAAAAGTTGTAAATATATCGATTAATGTAATTATATATATATATATATATATATATATATATATATATATATATATATGTTATAAAGTAAAAGTTGTAAATATATCGATTAATGTAATATACATTTAAATGCATTTAGCATTGCGTAGAAATCTATATATCTAAATAAAAACTTTAAACTAGATTTCAGTGTCACGCTCTGTGTTAATTGCATAGCTATAGCCATGTAAATGTTTTGTTTTTCTTGTATTTTATATTTTTATCGTCTGTCAAATATATTTCGTTATTTTTCTATAGAATAAATTCCACTCGGTGAGATTGCCTCATTCTTCGTTCTGCATCTCATCGAGTAGGTACTATTATTAGTATGTTATATTATTATTATTATGTTCAACAGTTCTTTGTTTCTATTAATAAACTGTATCAGAACATTCACTTTATTACATATATATATATATATATATATATATATATCAATATTGTTACTATACCAATACACGTACTATAGTATACATACATCAATACGTATGTTGTATTATATACACATCCACATATACATATTTTAACATAACATTGTCGCACGTACTGCATACGTTAGTACCTTATGAATACGCACACATGCGTCGCACAATGTATTACATATTACTGTATGCCGTCGCGCATGACCAACCCACGTGCAGACGGCTGACTATATATAGATATCCGCCGCTGTATTGCAAACATATATGAAGTCCACTTAATTCCTTAATACATATAAATAAGACTTGACGCTATTCTTTCTATATACAGGCATACGCCTTATGTATACACATAAAGAATATGCTTTAATCAAACTACATACACTATATATATACCCCATAGACATTATTATCCCATACATAATTTAACAAATACTATTATTACATTTTCAGTAGTCCGACAATATTCTTCCAGGACTCAATCGACATATCGTTCACATTAGGTTTATTTGATCGATCTCCTGGAATTTTACTAAATCAAGAAACCAGCTTGATATCCGCCATGATCATTTTTCATAGTTAGTAAAGTATTAATTTCAAAAATAATATATAAATTACATACATATATGAATACTACTATACTTAGTAGTGTAATAAATATCAGTATTATGCATGTATTTGCATCTGTTATTTAACATATATCCTAAATTGGTGAAGACTTTGACATTATCAATCATTACATATTTTTTATATTTCAGAAAGACTATTTAAATTGGAAGTTGGCCAGGAACGATTAATTGAAATAAACATAAATATAGAGAATATTTTTCTGAATCAAATGAAATTATTTTCGAAATATAAAGATAAGAAATAAGGTACAAAATAAAACTATATATAACTAATATCTTATTTTAATAATAACTCATTTATAGGTCAAGATTTCTGTGGAATAATACAAATTATGTAATTTGTAAAATATATTATTTTTTATTTGTTATATGTAAACAAATATATTCTATCAAAGTCTATTTGATTCTTTGTTTTTGAAACATTCGTATATATCAGTTTCAAAAACTAACAAATAATTATATTTTTGAAACATTTATTTAATCCAGTTTTAAAAATTAACAAATAATTATGTTTTTAAAACATTAAAGTATGTCAGTTTTAAAACCATGTCAAATAAGTAGCCATGAACTAGGTTTTAAAAACGTAAATTAATGTTTGTTTTAAAAACTTTATTTCGAAACAATTATTTACTGGGAACATAATACAATATTAGTCAAACTACACCATAACTCTACTAAATTTGAAATTATTAAAATTCTAAAAAATTTTCAGGAATAATTATTTCAGATATATCTGACCATTTTCCAATTGTTTTAAATTTACAATTGTCTACCAACCCTCAAGATAAAGTTAAATCTACTAAAATCACACAAAATTAATTAATGATAGAACCATGTTTAATCTGTTTGACATTTTTAAAAAACAAACTGGGAATTCATAAAAACTAACGATACAGAAAAATCTTGGAATTTATTCTTGGAATACTTTATCTTACATGTTAATAGATACTGTCCAACAATTAATAAAGCCTCCCACAAAAATAAACTCATTCCATGGAATACCCGAGATATTAAAAAGGCTTGTAGAAAAAAAAACAGATATTATATAAAAAATATTAAATTTCTAAATCTGAAAAGGATTTATTTATTTACAAAATTTATAAATTAATACAACATCTTTAGTTCGCGAAGCTAAGAAAAAGTATTATTCAAATCTGTTAAAAAATTGCTCTGATACAAAAAATACATGGAATGTATTAAATAATTTACTTAATGTTAAAAAAAAATGCAATCAACTACCTGACAATTTTAATGTAAATAATGTGAATATTGTTGATTCTAAATAAATTTCTAATGAATTTTATTCTTTTTTTAGAGACATTTGTTCTAATTTAGATAATAATATAAATAATTGTAATGAGGATGACTTTAAATTCTTTTTACCTTAACCTAATATACATAGTTTTTTTTTAACACCAGTAAGTTCAGAGGAAATTATTAAAGTATTAAATGAATTCAAGCCAACAAAATCAAAAGATCATTATGGCATATCCATGCAGTTACTTAAATGTATTTTTCCTGCATTGGTTTATCCATTTGTTTTTCTTATAAATTTATCTTTTGAATCAGGCGTTATACCGGAATAAAAATTATTAAAAATTAAAAATTAAATTTATCAAATATTATCCCTTTACATAAAACTGGTGATGATACATTTTTTAATAACAATTGTCCAATTTCTCTCATCTGCCAATTCGCAAATATTTTAGAAATAATATGTTATTCTCGCTTTTATAGTTTTTTATCATCTTTTAATATATTATCGCCTTCTCAATTTGGTTTTAGGAAAGGATACAGTACATCACATGTATTTAAATATTTAACCTCCAGTCACAAATCAGTAACTGTTTTAATAATAACAATGTTGGCGCTATAATCTTTATTGATTTAAAAAAAGCAATTGACACAGTTAATCACAGAATATTACTTTTTAAATAAAAAAATATTGGAGTACGAGGCATTGCACTTAACTGGATAATGAGCTATTTAACAAATAGATATCAACATTGTATATATAATGATGTAGTTTCATAAACTAAAAGTCATAACGGGTGTACCCCAAGGCACCATCCTAGGACCCATTTTATTTTTTATTTATATTAATGATATTACAAAATCATCTTCAATATGTAAGTTTAACATGTTCGCAGATGATACTACTTTATATTTTGAGAATAAATCAGCAGAAATACATAATTATATTTGTCAAACTGAATTAAAAAATATTAATAAATGGTTAATCTATAATAGGTTATCATTAAATTTAAATAAAACTTGCTTTATGTCAATTAATTCAAGAACTATTATAAATATAAATTTAAATAACATAAATATTGAAAGAGTTACATTTTATAAATTTTTAGGCATAATTATATACGATATATTAAACTGGAAAGAACATATTTTGTTTTTTAAATCAAAACTAAAAAAAATCATATGGATTACCAACATTATTTCCAAATTTATTAATAAAAAAGCATTATTTAATATATATAATTCCATATTTTTGCCTCATATAAAGTATTGTAACATATTTTGGGGAAATACATATAAATCTAATGTATCATGCATATATATTCTTCAAAAGCGAATGATAAGGATTATATGTAAAACACATTTTTTATATCATACTAGTGGACTATTATTGATAATTCTTTATTATAAATAAATGAAATACATATATAAGTACATGTGAATTTTAACATATGAAAGTTTTCAATGATCTTCATCCTTATATAACAAATGCATTTTTTTCTGTAACTTCATCATCTCACAACACTAGAAGCATAAATAATTTCTCAATTATTAATTTCAAAAAAGAACTATGCAGAAGAACTTTAATATATGTTGGACAAATTACCTGGAATAAACTTGATAATATTTTAAAAAATATTTCAAATTATAAATTATTCAGGAAACGTATGTATAACAATTTGTTATCTTCATACTCAGTATACTTATAATCTAAATCTCATTTTTCTAATTTTAAATATTTTATCATATCTTTTATCTAATGTTGTATTTTATACTAAGATCCAAATGTTATTCTTATTTTAATTTATTGACGTTTATGTAAAAATTTAAAAAAAATGAATACCTTTGAGTGTTTTATTTTACAATATTTTATTTTCACGACATTTATAATATTATTTTACTGAACTTTTGCATTTTATATTTGAATTTACTTTCTTATTTTCTTTCTTTTTTGTATTGACGTTTATATAAAAATAATAAAATTAATTAAATACCTTTTGGTATTTCTTTTTTTTTAGTATTTTTTATTTTCCTCTGGTTTTCCAGTGGTTCATACAAGACACCTGTTCATACAACCCCACTCTCCCCTACTATTCATTGTATGAGCCAATTTTGTTGTATCATGTTGACATTATATAAATGCATCTTTACAAAGAATATATTTTCTAGATATGCTATATTACATATATATTTGTATACATATAAAAAAAATTGTTGAAATGAATTTAGAATTACTTGACATAATTTTTATAATATTTTTATAATTGTTCTTTGCAATTATTCATATATATGTATCCTCTATAAACCATTACAAATTATTTAAAAAGCTAAAATATTTATTTCTGTAGCGACTCTAGCGTATAAATTGATCATTCTGTAATTGACGTTTAAATTGTCATGCAAAATACTATATTTGTAATAATTATAGATAAAAACATGTTTTCATGCGATTTATAGATTGTTTTAGGATACCATTTGTTCATAGATACTAGATTATACATTAAATAGTTGTCTTATGGAATACAAATTGTGTTTATGTTTTATGAAAATGTATCGCTTTCTACTTTTCTGATACCTCGCCTTTAGTTGAACAATTAATTTCAAATAATAAACATATCCCTAAATATACGACTCCTCTGAGTTTAATATACGCTTAATTAAATTAGTTCAACATGAATTATAACCTATTAACTATTATATTTAATATATGTTTAAATGGAGGAATTTTCCAAAGCCTTCAAAATGGTTAACGTTATACCTCTTCATAAGGGAGGGGTATGATACATTACATTTAGTATTATATATTATATCATCAGTGATTCGAAATACGGTTTTAAAGATGTTATCTCAACATCTGATTCATTAACCATTTGAACTTTTGATTTATGTTGTGTTACATAATACCGAGCTGTGTATTTTCTGTTGATTTTTATCAATATATACATACTATAGTATATATATATATATATATATATATATATATATATATATATATATATACGTACAATGTACGTCATACATGTAGCATATACTATTGACGTTGTTACCGGTGTATTGGAAAAATTGTAATAAAGCATTATGATGATGATGATGATGATGATGATGATTTATTTAAACACTAATTCAATTATAAAATTCTTATAGTGTGACAATAATATATAAAAAACAATAAATAAATGTAATAATAAGTACAGATAAGTGTACAACATGTCGAAAACGAATATATTTCAAGTTCAAATATCATGGGCAAGGAGGTACTTCTTTAGTTTATTTTTGAATGTTACTGTTGAGGTATTGATGGCTTTGAGGGATTGAGGGAGTTGATTCCAAAGGTAGCTGGCGCAAACAGAATAGCGACGCTTCCCAAGTTTTTTCCGGAGATAGGATGGTTCAGTCAGGACCGTATAGTTAGTGGATCGTAGGTGGCGTGGTGACGTATGGAGAGAAATTAGTTTATAAAGGTAGTCGGGTTGTTTAGTCAGTAGGGAGGAATGAAGAATGGATATTAATTTAAGTTGAGATATTTTTTTAGATGATGGCCAGTCCAGTTGTGTTCGTAGGTCAGTTATACTTGTAGTGTAATCAGTTTTTTTAGTCGGTATATTAGTCTAAGTGATCTGTTAGTTAAGCGGTCGATGGTTGCAAAGTATTTATTTTGAAAATAGAGTAGTATAGGTATGTAGTAGTGTAGTCGAGATAGAATTAAAGTCTGGGTAATAGTTAGTGCGGTGGATGTTGTTATGTAGGGACGTATTTTATTTATATTGAATAAATGGTGATATGTTGAAGATTTTAATGATGATATGTGTTTATCAAAAGTTAATTTGTTATTGATATGTATTCCAAGATATTTTGATGTAGTAGAAGGAGGGATTAGGGTATGACCTAGGTACATTTGTGGGAATATTGTAGTGGGAAGGGAATTTGGAGGTGAAAAATTCATAAGTACAGTCTTATTGGGGTTAAGTGATAAATAGTTATTGGTGAGCCAGTTATTAATAGTAGTAGGACATGTTTGAAGGTGAATATTGGATGACAATCAGCGTGAATTTCAATGTCGTCTGCATAAATATTGTATTTAACAGTAGGAAACGATTTAATAAGTTTACTAAGGGGGAGTAGGTAAATACAGAAGAGTATAGGGGAGAGGGACGATCCTTAAGGTACTCCAAAGATGACTTTGTGTTTGGGTGATATTGATGTGTTGATTTTAGTACTGTATGTTCTGTTAGTGATGTAATTGGAAAACCATAGTAGTACAGTATCTTCAAGTCCAATTAGTTTTAGTCTGTATATGAGTAAGTCTAAGTTAATGGTGTCGAATGCCGAAATTAGGTCTAAAAGCAGTAGTTGTGTTGGGAAGTCATTGTCAAGGGATTTGAGTAGGTCGTCGAGTAGTGAGAGAATAGTCGTTTCGGTACTGTGTATTTTTCTGAATGCGCTTTTTTGAGGATCAAGTATATTGTTAGCAGTGAGGTAGAGGATTAATTGTTTGTATATTACCTTCTCAAGTAGTTTAGTTAAAGTTGTAAGTTGAGATATGGGTATGTAGATATGTAGATATGGGTATGTTAGAGAGTGTATTGCAGTCGAGTTTGGGTTTTTTTATTAAAGGGCTGATAATGGAGTGTTTTAGGTCTGAAGGGATAGTACCAGTTATAAGGGATTCGTCGATGAATCGTTTGTATATTGGTGCTATGGTCGAGGCAAGCTTTTTCAGAGTTTGTAGGGGTAGTGGTTCTGATGGTGAAGAATATTTGGAGGTAATAATAATATTGTAGATCTCAGTAGTGGTGAGAAGGGAAAATACAGTAAATGTGGGTGTCAGAATTGCAAAGTCATAATATAGTTGTATATCAGGTAATTGTTTGTTCAGGGTGTTTAGGTTATCATAGATTAATTTAATTTTATCTGAAAAATAGTCAGAGAAAGTAGAGCATAGTTGAATATCTGGTAGATCAGGTAAAATGATCTTCTTAGTTCTGCCAAGCAGTTTATTGGTTAATTTATAGAGCTGTTTGTAGTCATGTTTGTAACAGTTGAATTTGTCATTATAGTAGTTGGATTTGGAATTTTTTAGAAGTTTGCGGTAGATATTTCGGTTAAGGAATAATTGGGAGTGGTTGTATTCAGTAGGAGATTTATTGTAGATTCTGTTTTTCTTTCTGACAAGTCGTTTTTGGGTTCCGAGTTCAATAGAAAACCATGGTGTAGTTGTGTGTCTTGGTAGAAGTTTATTAGTTAGTGGTGCGTGCTTATTAAAGAGTAAGGTAAGTAAATTATGGAAGGGTGATATTGAATTTAATGTGGAATATGGTGAATCATTAATGTCTACTGAAAATTGTGTAAAGTTAATGGTTTTAAGGTTACGAAAAGAAGTTATTTTTCTAATAACTTTAGGGGTATTTATGTTGATGGTAAAATCAATAGCATAATGATCAGTAAGGAGTGTTGAATTAGTAGGAGGGGTAGTAATTAATAACGAGTCGAGGGTTGTAAATATGAGGTCAAGTGTGTGACCGTGTATATTGTTGGGAAGCAGTTATGTAAATAAGGATTAAATTGATTGCAAAGGTCAATGAAATCTGAGTGGGGGTGTTTATCAGAGTCAAAGTGAAAGTTAAAGTCGCCAGTAAGTATTGTAGTGCGAGACAAGTTTTCGAGAAGTATATCTGTTAGTTCGTTAATAAATATTTTATAATCGTTATTAGGAGGTCTGTTGCAAGTAATTATGGTTAAATATGTTGAGTTATTAACTAGTAGTTTGCTGAGTAATAGTTCACAATTTGTCATGGTAATGTTTTTTGTGAATGTAATCTTGCATGTAGAGTCCGTGAGAAGTGAAACACCACCACCGCGGCTACCGTCGGAGCGATGGTTTAGGATAATGTGGTAATTAAGGGCTTCTATGGCGGCGGGAGTGACAGTATCAAGGACGTTAAGCCAGGTTTCAGTAAGAGCGATGGTGTTGAATTTATTAGAGGTGATGTATTGGGAGATTATATCTATGTTGGAACTAAGGGATCTACAGTTAATGAGACAGGCAGTGATCGAACTTTTATTATTTGTAGTGAGTCATGTTGATTTGTCGCGTCTCTTATCATTCTTAATGTACTCATTAAAAGATTCAGTCCAGTCTGTAAGTTGGTCATCAGTGGGAGTTAGTGGTTTTATTTTCCAATCCGTCTTATTTTTGTCTAGAGATAATCTGAGTTCATATTTATTTGTTTTAAGGTTAAGAGGGCATTTATAACCGGTTATTAAATTAGTTTGTATGTTATCTATCTATTATGATCTTATAAATTCGTCTTATACATAAGACTATAATATTATTCATAAATTAATGTAATATAATATATATATATATATATATATATATAATATATGTAAATATATAAATATATTATACCATATATGGTATATAAGGAACATCTTTAACATCTATTAGGTTATTATTATCAATTATGTCGAGTATCGCAAACAATATATTGTACATATATGTAGGTGTGATAATAACTCTTCAGTTCTAAATAACAAATGCGGTGCTAAACTAGGGATCAGTATTTGCTTCCTTATTCTTTCTATTATATATAAATGACATGACAACATTGTTTATACATATTAAGATAGTATTATTTTCCGATGATACAACTTTAATTTTGTAAAGTGACAATATTATTGATATTGAGCATATTGTGCCGATAAATATTGATTTATTATATATATTTTTTAATATATCATTATTTCCATATTTTATTATAAATTTAATATTTTTATCTTTTATCATTACGATTTTATGACTATAATATATATATATATATATATATATATATATATATATATATATATATATAATGATGAACATTGATTATCAAATTAGTTGAGTATTGCATGCATGTCGTGGTAGGATGGTTAGTAGGCCTACTTGGTTTGATGATGTGAACAACTATAGTATTGTTATTAATCGATGACTTTGAAAATGTTGATGTTATACTCTAATGTTTGAAGTTTGATGTTTTAATATATTCTCGTGATTTTGTTGATGTGATATTATCTTTTGCTTCAATATCTATCTAGAGTTTATATCACATTTTTAATTCTAATTAATATTTATATATATATATATCATATTAATAAATCTGCAAAATATCATATTTTTAGAATTAGAAAAATACTAAAATAATTTACTGGATATCATATTAAAATTCTAATTAATTCCCTTATCCTTTCACGTATTACTGTTACACACTCCTTATAAATATTCCCTTATCCTATATATTTCCCCTAAATCGATGTATTCGTTCATCAATCAGTACAACATATAACCTACGTATTCGAGATCATTCCTCTACTTCATCATACCAACACTTACCTCCTTTGTTCCAATTTAACAAACGATCCTCTTATCGCATACTATCTATTGTTCATTCATCAGTATACTCTTCGAATAGTCCCTCCTATATTTCACTTATATAGTACAAATATCTTCCCTTCGATCTCTTAGAACCCTTGCATCTCATATTCTATCTACCTATATTATCAGTCCCTCGAAAATATATACTCTGGCCCTTAGTAATATTAGTTCCAAGTTATGGAATTTACTCCCACCTTCTATTCGATCTATAAAATATCATATGATATTCAATAAATATATAAAATTATTAATCTCAGGTGGAAACCTATAATACTTATATTGTTTTTCAATATTATTTATTTATTAAATCCTTCCAGTTTATTTTATTTAATTGTATTATTGTAAATGGTATTTATTGTATTACATATATTTATTATTTGTTTACGTGTCTAGATAAACTTTCAATTCAATTTAATAAATATGTTAATCATAAATAAGTAAAAGAGAGGCAAGGCTTTATTCTGTATTTTATATATTATGTAATCTATATCTTATTATATGTGAAACGTCGCATATATACATATATACACTATATATATATATATATATATATATATATATATAGTGTGATTGAAAGTTAGCCAAGCGTAACGATGTTAATAATGGGCGAATCAATTATTATCAAGTAAATATAGAAGTATCATATCAAATATTTAACATTTCCAGTTTTCCGGGTGGAGAAAAATCAAGACTGTGCTCATAGATCAAGTGACATACACTAAAGACAGAAAAATACGTGTATCGCTTGTGCCATTCAGCTACTTCCTCACGGAGCCAGCAGTAATCATGGAGTGTATATATCTGAATGTACTCATATAGATACGACATTGAGGAATTACAGACTCTATAAATGAAGTGTTAGTAGTTATATTCGAGTTTAGTATGTGTGTTGGGTCGGAAATTTTAATAGGAATGGAAGGTTGATTAGTTTTCACTATAGTGAATACACTATAGTCTATCATATAATTGTATTTTAGTCACGTTATCTGGAATAGTTGTAGAACACTGTAAAAAATATTAGCCTATTTTACTACGAATTTATTTTTCTGGGGTGTTTCAGATATTAAACACCATATTGGGGTGTTTAAATATTAAAACACCCCACCTATGGGTGTTTTAGAGTTTGAGACATGCAAACACCTCTAATTCAAATGATCTAATACACCCTATATACAATCAATCTGAAACACCCTAATTTTATAATATTAAAACATCCCGAGTAAATATATTTCTCAAACACCCCAATAAGAATGATATAATATACCCTATAAACAATATTATATAAAACACCCTAAATTCAGAATATTAACACACCCCAAGTAAATATAGTTCTCAAACACCCCAATAAAAATTACATAATACACCCCTAATGCAAGTTTATCTATAATAATATGTAATTGTAATTTATAAAAATATATTTAACACATATGTAATACTAAAATACAGTATTATAAATAAATAACACTATTAATTGTTTATAGTTTATAAATACAATATATGTATTTCCAGTAATATGTAGGCCTATGACTAATAAACCCTGTTTTTCTGTCAAAGAAGAACTTAAAACAAAGTGAATACTAATAATAGCTATATTATAATTCTATCTAATTCTATTCTTTATTATAATTATAATTATAGCTATTGTTATATTTCTAAACTAATATAGATGCTTGTATAAATATTTCAAAAAATTCATGTAATTAATATATTGAATTTAACGTAATGTCATATTGCATCATATCATATTTTCAGCAAACCGTACTGTCACATAACATCATATCGTAATGTAACCTTCCAATACAACGTAATGTCACATTACATCATATCATATTTTCAGCACACCTTACTGTCACGTTACATAATATTGTAATGTAACCTTCCAATACAACGTAATGTCACATTACATCATATCATATTTTCAGCACACCTTACTGTCACGTTACATAATATTTTAATGTTATGTTACATCATATCATATTTTCAGCACACCGTACTATCACGTTACATCATATCATACTATCACCTTTCAGCAAAACTAACTGTCACGTTACTTAAAATCGTACTATCACCTTCATTAAAAGATGCGTTTAATAAACACGACTGAGTTAATATTAGTGCATTTTATTGAGTCTGAGATGCATTGACGCTTTAGGTAACCCATACTGAGACTTAAACGATACTTTTGTTATTGAAATTGAGACTGCCTCAATGCTTTAGGTATTGAGACTAAGACTGCATTGAAACATTATAAAAAAAATTTTATAATTGTTGTGTTGGGCTAGTTGACGATACATTACAGTCCCCTTTACTCGAACCAAAAAATAAAGGTGGTTTAATGTATCCTTCACTGGATGTCATCAACATATGCACATATGTTGAATGACTAATATCACACCCAATAATGTATAATAAACTTACTTCATATCCCAGTAAACAATAACATACAAATATGAACATATTATGTTCATAATATGAACATATTTATATGATTCTCCATATTTTGTTTACAACATATTAATATGAACATATTATGTTCATAATATGTTCATATAAATATGTTATCATACAAATATAATTTTCATAAAAATATTTATTTGACAACATATTAATATGAACATATTATGTTCATAATATGTTCATATAAATATGTTATCACACAAATATAATTTTCATAAAAATATTGATTTGATAACATATTATGTTCATAATATGTTCATATTAATATGTTATCACACAAATATAATTTTCAGACCACCGTACTGTCACGTTATATCATATCATACTGTCCCCTCTAGCACAACGTACTATCACGTTACATCATATCATACTTTCAGCACACCGTACTGTTATGTTATATCATATTGTATTGTCACGTTATATCATATCATACTTTCGACTCTAGCACAATGTACTATCACGTTACATCATATCATATGCTTTTTTCTCGGAATAATTTGTTTGCTATATTTGCGTTTATAAATGAGTGTTTAGATAATAGTACTGAATCAATCCACCTAAATGTTCAACTGATAAAATTGATTTCAAACGTTGTTTAATTATTATAGTTATTATAATTATTATAATAATACCTAACTCAGTTATATACCCAAATATAAATAAATTATACATATATATGCTTTTCTCTCAGAATAATTTGTTTGCTATGTTTGAGTATATAAATGAGTGTTTAGATAAAAGTACTGAAGCGATCCACCTAAATGTTCAACTGATAAAATTGATTTCAAACGTTGTTTAATTATTTTAGTTATTATAATTATTATAATAATACCTAACTCAGTTATATACCAAAATATAAATAAATTATAAATATATATATTCATATAATATATATATATATGTTTTTTCTCGGAATAATTTGTTTGCTATATTTGCGTTTATAAATGAGTGTTTAGATAATAGTACTGAATCAATCCACCTAAATGTTCAACTGATAAAATTGATTTCAAACGTTGTTTAATTATTATAGTTATTATAATTATTATAATAATACCTAACTCAGTTATATACCCAAATATAAATAAATTATACATATATATGCTTTTCTCTCAGAATAATTTGTTTGCTATGTTTGAGTATATAAATGAGTGTTTAGATAAAAAGTACTGACGCGATCAACCTAATTTATTTTGCTATATATAAATAACATATGTATGCACAATTCAAGATTATAATTCAAGATAGACAATATTCTCAAATATAATTATGATGTATTGGATTTTATAAAATTTGTGAAAAAAATAAATAAAATAAAAGTATGTCTATTATTATACAATTAAAATATATATGTTTAGCTCTAGCATATAGCATATATACTATAGCAATACATATAATATATTTAAACTTGACCCCATACATTTATCAATATATATCGGGGCCATATTCGATATTCTCTACATAAATAATAATAATTTGTATATCATAAGTTGTAAAATATAGTATTAAATTATAAAATAATAAATAACTAAGTTAAACGTATTATATTATCACATATTATTCAAAGTTATAATTTATTCATAAGATTATATCTTTAGATTTATAAAATTGTATAAAACTAAATAAAATTAATAATATTGTTTTCAAATTAAAATTAATAGTGTACTATAAAATAAATAATAATTATTATTACGAAATATACTATTAAATTATAAATAAATAAGTGTAAAAATATAAGAAAATAATATAAAGACTGGTATACAGATAAAATATATACTTTATAAAAATATATTTTGTCATAGTCAATTGATATTCCATTACAAGTTTTACTTTGGTTACATTATTTGAATAAATTATGATAACAATTTAAAACTAATTAGATAAGTACACAATTTTAAATTTATTTTATGAAAATAATAATAACATTATAATCATTTATAATATGATTATTACGTCATTATAATCCGGATTATAATGATAATAAACATTGTTTACTTCCTGAATTAAAATTATTTATTTTATATAAATTTAAATAATTGAAACTCTATATTATACGTAAAAGTTACCTATATTATATATTTATTATACATATTGTTGAATTCATAATTTGTATCATAAATTTATATAATTGGAACTCTATATCACGAGTAAAAGGTACATAAATTGTATATTTATTTTACATATAGGAATTATAATAATAATATTTAAATTTTTTTAAATTAAATATTATTTAATAATATATTATTTAAATATATCATATATTAATATAATAATTATAATAGTATATGTGTATTAAATGTAACGAATTAAATATTATATTATATGTAACATATATTCATTGAATAATTCAATATAATATTTAATTCGTAATTTGTATGACTATAAATTATAGTATAATTGAAACTAAATAATTGAAACACTATTATACTATAATTTATAGACTCTATAATTTATAGAGTCTATATTCCGCGTAAAATGTACCTTAAATATTATATTATTATAATAATTATATTTAACATATTTTCACTATAATATTGAATTCGTAATTTATATGACTAAATGTATATGATTGAAACTCTATATTCCACGTAAAATATATTTAAATTGTATATTTTAAATAACTTAATATTATTTAGTATACATATATTCAATATAATATTGAATTCATAATTGGTTTCACTAAATTTAGGGATATACTAGAACCCGGTTTTATACGGTTCGAATCCGGTTTTATCCGTTTTGAATATAACAATTGATAAATAACATGTTTATTGTTGATTATAACTACTAATATCACTTATACATATTAATATGTATATATTAAATATTATAATAGAGTTTAATGTGAAAATAAATAGTTTCCAGCATATTATACACATTAATCATATTATTTATTATTTTCTACCCTGGTTTGAATAATTTAAATGACAGCTGATGTCCAAATATATTAATGTCAAGCCATAATAGAACTCGTGAATTCTATCAGATTTCATACTGTATTTCACGCCGTTAGAGGTAACTCAATATAATTATTATAATGGTTATTATTAAATGTTATTATTATAAATTATTAACTATAAAATAATCCTCAATGAAATTCAATAATGTTGTAAAGAGTATTCTTATTTAAATTTAAAATAAACGTATAATAATCTTTTTACATATTCAAAAAAATCTATTATCCCAACAGATCCATGCCAATCTGCTAAATGAGTTCACTGCCGTGCCGAGCTGCTAAAGTTGTACTAATTCTGTAAATCAATAATTTTGTTTTTAATAAACTGTAAAAACATCTTCTTTACTTTCTTGACTATATTCTTCTAATTATAAAAGAGTTTTATACTCTATACTTTTATACTTTTAGAGTTTTATACTATTTTATATATATTATATAATTAAATATTAAGCTGGTATTTAACAAACATATTTGTCTCAGTTGTAATTTATAATAGGGTGTATTAGAATATTATTAATAGGGTGTATAATATTGATATATTTAAGGTGTTTTAAGTATTGTAATATTAGGGTGTATGAGAGTATTATGAACTATGTGTTTGATAATTTTATATATGGGGTGTTTTATCATTTTATAAGTGGGGTGTTTTATAAATTTATATATGGGGTGTTTTATCATTTTATAAGTGGGGTGTTTTATAACTTTATATATATGGGGTGTTTTATCATTTTATAAGTGGGGTGTTTTATAACTTTATATATGGGGTGTTTTATCATTTTATAAGTGGGGTGTTTTGTAACTTTATATATATGGGGTGTTTTATCATTTTATAAGTGGGGTGTTTTATAACTTTATATATGGGGTGTTTTATCATTTTATAAGTGGGGTGTTTTATAAATTTATATATGGGGTGTTTTATCATTTTATAAGTGGGGTGTTTTATAATATTATACATAGGGTGTTTAATCATTTTGTATGGGGGTGTTTGATACTGTTCTGAGTGTAGGGTGTTAAAGTTTTTTTTCTGAAACACACATATGAGGTGTTTACTGGAATCGTCTAATACACCCATTACAGCTCACTGATACACCCCATATTTTAACAGTGAAGGATAAGTGATTGAGCTATTAGCGCTTCTCAATTGTGATGGTTTGGAGAAGTTAGGTTTTGTAATAGTGCGGCTATTTATTGTAGTATGTGTAGAGTTTAATAATGTTAATTTGTAGTATATACTACTTTAATAATATTATTGTATTATTTAGTACTTCGGTTACAAGTTTGGGAAAATATCTAATGTAATGTTTTGCCCGGTGAAGTATTCGACCGTTGGGCCACAGTTAGTATATTAAGGCAATAGTTGGGTTATTCTAAGTCGTTCGACGACGGCTGTTTCTCATGAGTTTGAGTTATACATTGATGGTAGTGTGGATTAGAGGTTATACCGGGGAGGGGAGTGTGCACTCACTATTTTATATTTTATGTAGAGTAGCGCCACCTATAGACTCAGTGGGGTCATTTGAAAAAATTACATTTTTCAATTTTTATATTAATTTATTTTAAATAAACATGCCTAGTAATGCAAATAGCAGATATTGTTCTGCTTATAACTGTAGAAACAATGATAAAGATAATAAAGAATTATCTTTTTTCAGATTCCCAATAGATACTAAAAGGTATGTATAATATAACCGTGAAATTAACCGATAATATCTAATTAAATAATATAAACATTAAATTTAAAATCAATTCCAAGTATATTATAATAATAATAATTATTATAATATATTACTTTAGTACAGTTATTATTTATTATAGTTATATATTATTTATATTATCATTAATTAATAATAATTTATTCAATACTTACACTAATATAGTTTAAATCACAGTATATATATATATTATAATACATCAATAAATTATATAAAATTAATATTTATTTTTAAATTTAAAGATAGATTATATTGTATATACACAATATATATATGCCTATATTCTAGTTTTATACTCGATATTATTTGTAATTATATTGTATATATATATATATATATATATATAAATATTTAACTAATATTAATAATTATATTAAAAATATAATCAAACATTTATAGAACATTATTATTCAGATTATTATTCGGCGATCAACAAAATGTATGAGTATTATCAGGGAGTATACTCTCCTGTATTATATAGTTGTAATGTGTTGTTATCTCGCATATATTAATTGAGCTTTACTTAAGTGTATTATACAATACTATATAACATTAGATAATATATTCTACAATATATAATTATATATATATAACAATAATGCATTTCTATTTCTGATGCTTAATATTATCCTATATTGTTTTTAATAACGCAATACAAATATATATATATATATATATATATATATATATGTATAATGGGTTTATATTTCTATCACTATATACCTAATATAGTCTTGAATAAAACTTTATTTTCTAATATAATTGATTTCTATCACTGACACTTTTTCATGTTATGGATATATGTTGTACATATCTAATACATATCTTAATCTAGTGTGTATTATACTTTTTTTAAATTATTTCCCTTTATATATAACAATAATGAATTTCTATTTCTGGCTATTTTCATGTTATACTTGTATCGGGGTACTCCCCGCTTGTATATATAGTTTGTAATAATACTATATACCAATAATGCATTTCTATTTTTCACTGTCAATGTCTATTTATATTAAATATTTATAATAGTAATATGAAAATCAATAGGTATAATATAAATTCATAATTTAACTTGTAATCTCTATTATTTAGATGTAAAGAATGGATAATAAAAAGTAGATTGGAAAACTTACGTACCAAATTTAAGAAATTTGATATATCGGCATCTATGCATCTTCACAAAAATAATCATTTATGTGGATTACACTTTGAAATATCACAATTTATTAATAGAATCAATAAAAATAGATTAATACCTAAAGCAACACCTACACTTTTTGATATATCAAACCCTCCGTCAAAAATATTATCAAGTCGTAAAAAGCCATTGGAAAGAAATATAATTTTTCCAAAAAAAAATCTAAAGAAAATACCGGTTATGTCTAAAATATTTAAAAGAATAATTTTACCACGTGGATCATTATTATTGAAAGAAAATAATACTATTATTAATATTTATGAAAATGATAAAGTATTGATTAATGAAGGAGATATCAATATATATGGTAAGTAAATATATATTATATTAGAGTAAAAATTTATTGTAATATTTATTAGATAAACTTAACCACATTTTGGCTGAGAACCAATGTCTTACCAAAGAGGTTAAGTGTCTAAAGCAGCAGGTAGTAGTCTTACAAAAGAAAATAGATAAACCTCTTGATAAAGATGTCTTAATGTCAGAATTTGAAAGATATTTTGAAGGTAAATTTTATAAATTTAAATATTTATATATATATTACTTTTTTAAATATATATTACTTATTATAGGTGATGCTCTATTATTTATGCGTTATCAATTAATAAATGCAAATAAAGGTGCATCAGATACAAGAGGAAGACGCTGGGATATACCTTTTAAGTCGCTATGTCTATCAATATTACATACCAGTAGAAAATGTTATCAACTACTTGAAACATTTTGTAATTTACCTTCAATATCTACATTAACTCGTTCGATGGTAAATATTAATATTAGACCTGGATTTTTTCAAAATATACTTAATATGATGAATATAGATGGGCAACATTTTTGTTTGAAAGATAAAATATGTTCTTTAAGTTTTGATGAAATGGCGATACAGAAGCGAATTATATATAACCCGCAGTACGATTATATCGAAGGATTTGTAGACTATGGAGATTTAGGACGGACTGAAAATATTGCTGACAAGTGTCTTGCTATTATGGCAAGAGGAATTAATACTTCATGGAAACAAGTAATAGGATATTTTTTAACAAAGAATTCTGTTAAAAAATATATTTTAAAATGTCTCATCTTACAAGCCGTTGAAAAGTTAGATAATGTTGGCTATATCGTTAAAGTTATTATTTGTGATCAAGGTTCTACAAACAGGTATTTTATTAATATTAATTGAAATATATTAATTTTTATTAAATAATATAACAAATATATATATATTAATTTTACAGATCTGTTTATAAAGAAATGGGAATATCCATAAGTAAACCATACTTTACATACACATCTAATAGTTGCGAATCAAATGTTTATGCACTGTATGATACACCACATTTGCTGAAATCAATTAGAAATAATCTATATAATAATGGGTTAGTAATAAATAAATACTAATAATATGTAATGTTATATATTTGTAGTAAAGATCAGAGTAATATTATATATAAAGACAAAATATTATCATGGAACACAATACAAGAATTACACAAAATTGATTCGCAAAATCAATTACGGATGTTACCCAAGATATCTCTGCGGCATGTACATCTGAATAGTTTTGCTAAGATGTCTGTAAGTTTAGCAGCAAATGTTAGTATTACTATATAATA
Source organism: Osedax fenrisi (assembly GCA_964019155.1). Taxonomy (NCBI): domain Eukaryota; kingdom Metazoa; phylum Annelida; class Polychaeta; order Sabellida; family Siboglinidae; genus Osedax; species Osedax fenrisi. The sequence goes on along the minus strand of OZ025246.1, from coordinate 7,490,569 downwards.
TATAAATATATATATAACTTATATATCTATATACATACAGATTATTAGTAATTCAGTATCATCGGCAATAAAGACGTATTGTCAACTAGATAAATTGCCAGTTTCTGCATTATTAGTTGAGGAGTTTATTGAAAACTTCAATAACTTATTTGATTTATTGAATAGTTCTAATAAAAAAAAACATGGTGAATATCAGGTTTAGTACATAATCAAATCAAATATTGAATTTCAAATATAAATTGTTTTAAATGTATTAGATACAGATATCATCATCTAATGAAATTAATAAAATTGAATTTTATAATGAATGGTTGAATAACGTACGAAGTCCTGGAAGAAATTTGCCATGTCTGTCAGGTTACTTATCACATCTTTTAAATTTATTTATTTAAATTATTTAATATATTATATATGAATAGTAGCTATATATATAATATATATATATGTATGTATATTATTACATCTAGGTTGGAAAATGAACTGCATATCGATCATATATATTTGGAAAGAACTCAATGAAAAATATGAATTTGAAAAGTTAAGTACAGGTAGATTAACTCAGGTTTATATGTTTAATATTTTATATATATTATAATATACAAATTAAATTATATTTATAGGATTGTCTGGAAAATTTGTTCTCACAAATAAGAGGAAAATGTGGTGGATGTATAAATCCTGATGTTTTTCAATTACGCATCGCTATAAGAAATATTACTGTAGATAAAATACTAATACACTACGAAAAATCAAATTGTGAAAATGATAAAGATAATTATTTATTTAATCTGACTTCAAACGATAGGGTTTATATAAATAATGTATATATTTAATATATTATATTTCAATAATTATAAATTCCAAATCGCAGATAAACTTTGATAATATAGAAACTGGAAAATCCAAATTAACCGATATTGATTATCAGATTCCTGACTTAAATGTCGAATCTCTTAATATTATAAATTACATAGCTGGATATATAATTTTAAAAATTCAAAATAAATTATGTGTAAACTGCGTTAATTTTATTTCGGAAGAGGAGACTCATGATTTTACTTCAACGAGTAAACGTATATTTATTGAAAATAAGTCCATAACAGGTATATATAAACATACGCGTATTTATTTCGTAAGTGCTACTGGGGAGTGTACCTATTACTTAATATTTACATATATATTTTATGCATGATTATAAATAATGTTCTTACTTCAGATAATATTAAAAGGCCCAGTCAAGAATTTGCTGCTCATATTGAGATTTTGGAAAAAATATTTTCAGAAAATATTGAAACGCTAAAATATTTAAAAGATATTAGAAAATCTTTTACCGATAAGTGTATATTTGAATTAAAAAAACATATATATTATACAAATATTAACTGCGATTGTCAATTAGAAAAAAAAATAAGTTTATTATATAGTACGATACGTATACATCATTATTGTAAAACAATAAGCAATACGTATAAAACTACTAATTCTATACGCAAATTAAATATTATTTATAATTAATCTAAATTAATAAACTTATTTCTATTAACTTATTTTATATTTCTACTTATTTTGTTCTTTGATAGGATCCTATATGTATTATTAATATACTGTAATCATAAATAATATAATTGAATATAAAGAATATAATATAATATGTATTATGGATGGTATTAAAAGGATACTAATTTATTTAAATAACAATTATATATCATAATTTTTTAATTATGGGTATCTTTAAATCTTTTATAATATTGTATAAATTGTGTTTATTATTTACACAATTTATAAACATTAAATGTGTATAGTTATTAATTATATTTATATAAACAATGTACTAATGATAACAGTGGAGAGATATAATTAAATGTATGATATATGTATACATGTATGTTATTTATCATTATTTTTATTAAATGATAATCATGAAACGTATGCCATACGTATTATGCGCGCCTGTAAAGGCGCCAAATATATTACTAATGATTTATGCGATAATGTTTTCAGAGTGGAGATGCTCGTCTCGGTGTATTTGTATGTATGTATGTATGAAAATTAATATGTATATCAACAAATGTATTTTATAAATAAATATACTATTTTATATCTAAAACATTGATTTAATAACATACATTTTCGAGTGTTAATTATAATTATATTTGTAATTTAAAATAAGTTGTTACGAAAATTTCATAAAATGTTATTAAACCTGTGATTTGTAAACTATATTATATCAATATATATTCAATCACATTAGTTATATATTAGTGAATATATAAAATACTATTTATTTAAGAATATCACATTATATACATTAAATATTACTTTATATAAAATTATATTTGAAATCATTTATAATTTAAAATAATTTGTTACGAAAATTTCATAAAATGTTATTAAACCTGTGATTTTTAAACTATATTATATCAATATATATTTAATCACATTAGTTATATATTAGTGAATATATAAAATACAATTTATTTAAGAAATATAACATTATATACACTACATATTACTTTATATAAAATTATATTTGAAATCTCCATGTAAATATATCTACATATACGATATTTACCCCACTGAGCTCAAATGTCACGTGACATTTTCACTGCAGCATTGAAAGATAGCGAGTGCACACTCCCCTCCCCGGTTATACGTTTGTAAATTCCCAATCGACGATAATTGTCTACAATTCCGGTGAAATGAATTGGGTCCATTCATATAATCCATATAACCCATACAATCTATGTGGAATTACAATCAGGGATAATATTTCCTTCTGCTTATTTACAATGGTTCTGATTGTAGATGTATTGGGGAGATGATGTAAAACGGCGTATTTCGAGAACATATCTAGAGTGAGTAGATATATTTTACCTGTCAGCTGAAAATCTGAAGACAGGTGCTGCCATGATTTGGTATACGAAATGTACCTATAGATGTTTCTCTGGGAACATGTGTGAGTTTACCATGATTGTTGTCCCTTTGTAAAGTTATCATCGCATGATCATTCATCTCTTTACGGTTAATATTCACGTACAATATCGTGAGAGATGTAGTCTGTCTCTGGGTCATTCTTCGTATATCGTATTATTAATTATATAGATTGTAGTGAGTATTGGGGTAAAGTTAATGAGGGCAATATGTATTGGTTCGAAGATGTCTGGTATAGGCATATTACTGTATTGATGGAAACTTAGGGAGTGCTGGGAGTAATTGTTTACCTGATTTGTATGATACGGTTAGTTGATAGTTTTGTATTAGTAGCAATCGTTGCAGTATAATAGGGGCAGAAGATATGTGTTGTAGGGTAGTGATTTTAGTGTGGTTATTTCTACTGTGAACTACTTTCCGAATATAATGTGATGTAAATATTGGCATCCTTACTAGGGGCGCTGCAATAGGGGAGTATGGTGTGAGGATATGCCCCCCCCCCCCCAATTTTAATATCTAGGGGTATCTCCTATATATTGGTCCCCCCCCCCCACTTTACCACAACATTTATTTTTATTAGTTGGTCCCCCCCCCACTACATACAAAATCTTTCAGCGCCCCTAATCCTTACACGACCGAGAGTAATTGTTATTCTATGTTGGCGTGTATTCATTCTACTTCAGTTAACATTCGGTAACCAAGATATATTGGATTTGAATTCTGTACGAGGACATCGCCAATCCTGTAGCAGTTGCGTTGACTTGCGAGCTGGTAGCGAGTCTGTTATCGTAAAATGCAAATATAATTTCCTAGCATATCTCCTATTTGATCTTTTCGAATGCTCGTTGGTGTACATTTGACCAGTAGAACACAATATTGTGGTGGGCGAGTTATCTCAATATTTCAGGTATATTGCTGAATAAATGGGAACATATCTATTTATTATACCGAGGAAACAGTGTTTTAGGGGGGGGGGTGGAATTAGTTAAATGTATTTAGTTATTTCTATGTCGGGTCTAAGCATAGTATATGAAGACAACAAATGTCATTTCGGAAACACTAATTTTGCATTTGTCGGCATTAAAAACGATACCATACTCTCCTTCTCGTTTCATGAGAGATGGCATATTATTGTCATAACTTTCTCTAACTACCCCATAAACAATGGTGTCATCTGCTGATGTTAACGATGCTTGTAGGGGTTTTAATAGAAAGTATATATGTTATTGAGAGATATCTTGTGATAGGCTTAGACCAAACGCTAACCTCGGGAAGTTATATTTTTCAATACGAGTATTGAATGTAGTGAGACGGTTTGAATTATACCAAGAGATAAGTCCAAGTTTCTGGAACGTGTATCTAACTTGGAAATACTTAGGAATTTTATAAATATCAAATGTTTGAGAGCTATAATGAGGTCGCCTAATTTCTTTATTAAGATCTTTAGGATCAGGACAGATCCTTATCACACCCGATGTTGTCCGGTATAGGTGATACTTGAGGAGTAGGATCGTAAGTGTAAAGTGACGCATATAATCGTCTATAGTTCTCATTGAGTCAATAAACCTTTATTAATATGTTATTAGTATTATTATATTATTATTATTATTATTATATTATTATTATTATTATTATTATTATTATTATTATTATTATTATATTATTATTATTATTATTATATTATTATTATTATTATATTATTATTATTATTACTATTATTTGTTAGTAAGTACTAGAGGCGCTGGAACGATGGTGTGTATGTAGGGGAGACCAACCAATCAACATAAATGTTGTGGTAAAAGTGGGGGGGGACCAATACATAGGAGGTTCCCCCTAGATTTTAAAGTGGGGGGGGGCATTCCCCCCGTCCCCCCTGTTGCAGCCCCCTAGCGATTACACCTAGTTTACACATGTTACCGAGCTCAGTGGTGACTTAGTATCCTATACGTAAGGGAACTCTTCGAGCGACATTACTTACCAGGTGTATGGAGAGGTCAGTCTCTATGTTTATTCACCCGGACAATTACCCAGACCATTAAACTAATTAGGGTTTTGTGTAGGGTTTTTACGAAATAATATAGTGGTTTATGTGTGTCGTTGTTTTTTAGAATTGTTGTCATAGTATGTATATACTGGTGCACGTCGTATGTATTTATTTTAGTATGTAATTTGGGTTTAAAGGTGTAATTAGGGTTAATGTATACACTATAGTTATGCCATTGGTTAGGTTTAGGTTAAGAGGGGTTGTAGGTTGGGTGTTATGTGTAAGTAGTAGTATGGCTATTACTGATATTAATAGTTTTAATTCACAACATGTAGGCTTAATACTGCGTAACTATTTGTATAAGCTATATACAATAGTATAAAAAATATCGTTACTAATACAGTGGATTGTAGCCATGCTATGTCTTTTTATTTTTATTCGAAACTTAGCCTATATATATATTGTGTTTCAACAAATTTGGCAATTGAGTTATAATACATTTGTATTTAAAAGTAAAACTTCAAACGCCATTTACTCCAAATAATAATATCGTTAACTGTGAATAATAATACTAAGTTTTATTGATATATATATGTATATATAGCTGAGTTAAATCATTGAACTAATTCATAACTAAACCTGTAATATTATGTTAATAATATGTATATTGTTATATCATTTTACTTATGGCATGTGTAAACCATCATTCTTATTATCATTTATTAATTATCATTAAATTATTGTTTCATGTTATTTTATGTGTCAACACTCTACATTTTTTACATAATTTCCCCCTACCCACTATCACTGTGGGTGAACGACTTGATAAGCTCTGATTTTTCGTTCATCCAGGCTAATGCCTAAACTCTGATTATTATTATTATTATTATTATATATATACAGAGCTGGGCACGATACTCAAAAATATATAATATATACAATTACAGTTACACACTTACTGAAGCTCTACAGGAAACCACAGCTTCGCTATCTGCTAGCAAAATGTGATCTCACTTTGAAAATGCGTGTAATGAAACTGCTGTTAAAGTAATCCCATTGAAATTTAAGTTGAAAAAACGTATACCATGTGAAACAGATAATATATTTAAAAACCATAACATACTATAGTATACACCATGCAGTGCGACATAAAGAATATCAACCGACATTAATAAATTTCAGACATTTCCATGAAGCTCAAAAGTATATTGTACAATCGTATGAAAAGGAACAAACTGATAAAGTTCAGAATAAAATAAGTGAAATTCAAAATGCGATGTGTAACAAAAAATGAGCCTTAGCCTGGAATATAGTAAATGAAGTTAGTGGAAGAAATAACTAAAACAGAGCAAATCTTAAAGCAAACAGTGGAAAATAATGAAAATTCAACTATGGAACGACAATTTCATTGAACTACTTGGTAAACCATTAATTCCCACATCAAACGATGAAAGTACATTGACTCTACAAAATAAACTAGATATAAAAAAGGGAATTTTACAATAAATGAATTAAAGAAATCTACTAAAAGCATACAAAATGGAAAGTCTATTGGCTTAGATGAAATACCAGCTAAAGTAGGGAAATTAGGAGAATATCAAGATATCTTACTAAACTTGTGTAATAGTGTATATTCTCAAGAACCAATAGAAATATGGAATGAAGGATGCTTACTTCCTTTCCCTAAAAAAGGAGTTCTTTCTATCACAACAAAATCTATCGGGGAATCACACTAACTCCAATTGCAGCTAAGATATATAACCTGATTCTATTAAAAAAGGATAAGACCAGATATATCCTATAATGAGAAAAAACAAAATGGTTTCCGAACAAAGATATCACCGACAGTAAAAATGTTAACCATTCGACATATACTAAAAGGGGTAAAGTCTAAAAACCTACCAGCTACTATTCTATTCATATAATTTTCACAGGTTTTTATATTTATATTTATTTTTGTGTATTACAATGGTGGAAAAATTCATCATACAATTTACTTAGGAAAATCGCTCTCACATAATACCGGCTACATCCGTGGCTAGCGAGAGGGTTTTTTCGTAAGCAGGACATATTATGTCAGATAATAGAAACCGACTTAGTGATGACAATTTAGATATGTTAATATTTTTGCAAAAAAATAAAGATTTATAAAAAAACATTAAATTTCTTTATATATGTTAATATTTAATATGTTAATATATTTAATATTTAATATGTTAATATTTTTAATTAGATTTCATATATGTCATAATTTTATATTTAATAGTCTATGACTAATAGGTATGATAATATCTTAATTATTTGATTTCAATTTTAATCGCTATTTATATTATCTTATTATTATAACAAAATTCTTTTGATAACTATATATTATTATTTATTTTAGTTTATACACTTTTTAAATGATAATTAACAAAAGTTTTTATAATAACAAGTAATATGAGATAAAAAATTCAATATGCTGGTAATATATTAAATAACAAAAAATACTTTAATACGTAAATCATAAGCAATTATAAATTAATCAGTTTTTAATAATGTCTTGAATGATGATGTTGATGCACAAGTTATTAAATAAATATCGAGCCTGTTCCACTTGATAGGTGCCGCTATACTAAATGCTCTGCTTTTGTGTGCCGATTCTTTTGTTGTGTTGCTTTTAATTACTCGTATTACTTATACATCTAAATCTATTATCAATAATATTTATACTAATAATAATAATATACCATTTATAAATGGTCTTTTAATGTCGGATGTATCGGATCATTTACCTATTATTGTCTTATATAAAAATCATGTTAATATTAATAATAATAAAACTAAAAATAAACGTACAACTTTGTTTAATAGATCACTTAATAAAATTAATGTTAACAAAATTAGAAATGTTCTAATAAACTATGATTGGTCATCTATTCTTGATAATGATGACATTGAATCTAGTTTTATTGATTTTATTAATACAATTACAAAAGTTTATCATGATAATTGCCCATTAGTAAAAATAACCACTAAATTTAAAAATTCACCATGGATTGATAATAAAATTAAAAAAATGATGCATAAAAAAGATATTTTATATAAAAAATGTATTAATGATAACTCATTAATAAATAGATATATTTATATAAATGCTAGAAATAAATTTACTAATTATTTACGTACAGCTAAACAACTATATTATTCTAATTTAACTTTATCAATTAACTCACCTAAAAATATATGGAAAACACTAAATAATTTACTAAATAAAACTGATAATAATAATAATAATAGAAATTATTTTTCTAAAAATAATATCAGTGACACAGATACTGCTAATAATTTTAATAAATATTTTTGTAATGTTGGTATTAATTTAGCAACACATTTAAAATCTAATAATAGTTCAGATATTTATAATTATAATATTACCTCCTCTGTATTTTTTACTTTTATAAATTTAACGGAATTGACGAATATTATAAATAACATGAAATTAACATACAGTAAGGACGTATATGATATTAATTCTGTTCTAATAAAAAATATAGCAGATATTATAGCTTTTCCTTTATCTATATTATATAACAAATGTGCAGGCTACTTTCCAGATTCTCTAAAAATAGCTAAAGTAATTCCAATATATAAAAAGGGAATAAAAGATAATATTGAGAATTATAGACCGATATCTATTTTACCTATTTTATCTAAAATACTTGAAAAATTAATAAAGACAAGAATTAGTTCATTTATTGAAAACAATAATATAATAAATAATAGACAATTTGGTTTCCGCAATAATATGTCTGCTATTGATGCTGTCAATGCCTTAAATTAATTAATTTAATCCCTTTTAGAATATCTTCGGTAAAGATCAAGTCATCTTTGTCGGCTCCATTTGATCACACTCATGGCGTTCCTCAAGGATCAGTACTGGGTCCGATTCTTTTTATTTTGTATATTCTTCCCATTAATTTGATTTTTAAAAAATACCCAAATATTCGTTATCACCTCTTTGCTGATGACTTACAAATTTATACTTTTTTTCCACCTGGTTCTGATATTGACATAATTCAACTTTCAATTGCTAACTGTATTAAAGATTTAATCTCTTGGTTTTCCTGTAATTCACTTTCATTAAATATTACTAAAACTGATAGCATTATACTTTCTAGATCTCTTTCTTCAATTACTCTCACTCATCCATTCCTTATCTCACTTCCTATCTCAAACACCATCACTACTCTAGGGTTTACTATAAATAATGTATTAGATTACTCAGTACATATATCAAACACTGTCTGCACTGCTAATTATTTCCTGTATAATATAGGCAAGGCTCGCTCTAAGCTAACATTTAATTTAACTAAATCATTATTACATTCATTAGTTTGTAGTCGACTTAGATATTGTAATTCGCTTTTAATTAATATTCCGCAAAAATTGATGAAAAAATTAGATTCAATACAACGTAGAGCTGTTCGCATATTATTTAAGCTAAAGCGTAGTGATTTAACCATATCTATACATTCCATAATGGCGACTCTCGGGTGGTTGCAGTTTCGAGATTTATGCAAGTTTCGACTTCTATGCATTATTCACAAGGCTATATATATGGGAGTTCCGTCTTACCTATCGAAGGGACTCATAATTCGAACAACTACTCGTCCGAGTCGCAAATGTGAGCTGATGAAACTCTCTCTACCGCTTGTCTCATATATGTATGCAGATGCTGCTTTCACGGTTGCTGCTCCGAAATACTGGAATAGTCTTCCCGATGAATTACTCACCATGTCATCATTTATGAGTTTTAAATGTCGACTACATACATATATGGTATCATTATAATGTCTTCTTTTTAAATTTATTATTATTTGCGTAACTATTTATTTGTTTTATTATTTCAACTTGACGCACATAAACGTCCATCGTTTTCTGAGTCAATAAACCTTTCTATTATTATTATTATTAATAGAAGAAGTAACTGATAATTTAGACAGTAAATTAAAATGTTCAATGGTATCATTATATTTGTCAAAAGCTTTCGATACCATTGATCATAATATTTTAATTAATAAACTTAGCAATATTGGAATCAGAGGTGTATGTTTAAAGCTTATGAAAAGTTATTTATTTAATAGGAAACAAAAAGTTATTTTTAATAATAGTATATCATCATTATTACCTATAAAAATGGGAGTTCCCCAGGGTTCTGTTCTGGGACCCCTGTTGTTTATAATATATATATAAATTATATTGCATATATTGATAAGGATTTGTCTCCTATTATATTTGCAGATGATACTAGTTTTATATTTAAAGCAGATACTATAGTATCATTAGAAAATGTAATTAATTATAAAATGATTAAGATAAATAATTGGTTTATTAATAATAAATTATATCTTAATATAAAAAAGACAAATCATTTGATTTTTAATAATTTTAATAATAATCATTTAGATATATGTATTGGAAAAAATGTAATAGATCAAGTAGATTATGTAAAGTTTTTGGGTGTGTATGTTGATTCCAAACTAAATTGGAAAAGACATATACATTCATTAAGATGTAAATTATCTAAAATAATCTCGGTATTTCATAAATTGAAAAATAAGCTAAATGCGTCTGCCTTATTGATTTTATTTAAGTCTTTATTCATGTCCTCTTTATCTTATTGTATTCAAATATGGGGTCAAGCGTATAAATCAAATACTAATTATATTAATGTTTTACAGAACATAGCCCTGCGAATTATTTATAAGATAAATCGTTTCAAAAATATTGATTATATTTATAAAAAATTAAATATACTAAAGGTTGTATTACTACTATGTTGTATTCTTTGGAATGATTTTGATTTAATTATCAAAAATTCAATTACTTATAGTATTTTTAAAAATAAGTTAAAAAAATTCTATATTAGTAAATATTGATTCATTTAATTGTATTCATTCATTTTCTAGTTTAGTTCCCTACTTCATTTAAGAAACATATATCGGAGACAGGAGCCAGCTTTAACAAGTGAACGACTTATCCTGATATTGAAGATATTATTTATTTATTATGCTATTATTATATTATTCAAATTTATTATTATTTTGTAATTCTCGATTATACCTATATTTATTTTTATTTTTTTACATCTTATTTCTTATAGTACTCTTGTCTCACGTGTATTTAACGCTATTCATAGCATGTACACATGACCGTTAATTATTCCTTATTACGGTTTTCTATGATAGAAAATATTATATACCAATAAAATCCTTTTGGGCTAATATACGAAGACATGTAGCCGATAAAGGCCATTCGGGCATGCCATGTGTTCATGTTGTGAGTAGATGTTTGCCGCACGTGAGATTTGAGCTATTTGATTCACTATGTAATTTAATTTCAGTATATATTATTATAGTTATGTTATTATCATATTTCTTTGTTTTTCGCGAGGTATGTTGGTGTCTTGTTGATGATAGGGAAAATGTGTAGTTACCAGTAATTTATAAATAATGTGGACATTAATTGATAGTAGGTGTTGTTGTCGCATCAGTTCAATTATTCTGATCGTCTATTGATCTTGGTGGTAATTTATATATTACGCGAATGACGATCGAATTATTTTATTTAATGGCATTAACTGATAAGCAGGTAAATTAATTAAAAGTATGTTACAAATTGTAACTTACAATAGTCCAATAAAGATTTGATTTAGAAATTTACATATATTACAATTTATATTTGTTCTTATAATTCTAATAGTATGCAATTGATAGTTGGCTGATTTGACTTTTTGTGTTTATGAACATATTAAGATTCTTATCAATTAACACTCCTGGTAGTTATTTATGATACTTATCTGATAGTTTGTATTGTAATGAAATTATTTTCGTTTGATATTCAAAACAATGAGTCTGGTAATTACAATGATTCTGGTAAAATTCAGTTAACTGACACTGAAACTATATTGAGCTTATGAAAACTGAGACTAACACTTGAATGATGCCTTTAATAAGCATGAGTTAATAGCAATGAATTTTATAGAGACTGAGACTGCATCGATGCTTTAGGTAACCCATTATGAGACTTAAACGATACTATTTTTATTTACATTGAGACTGAATCGATGCTTTAGTTATTGAGACTGAGACTGAGACTGCATCGATGCTTTGCGTAACCGAAACTTAGACTGCATCATGCTTTAGATTTGAGCATCATTTACATCCCTAGTATATACCTACATTGATGTATCATAATTGTTAACAATGAATTGTTTTCAATATTTACAAAATATATTTTATTAAAAATATATTGATTTTAAATATAATGATATTATAAAATATTGATATAAAATACATTTAATATCCAAATGATATATCATTTAATTAAATGTATTTTTTAACATAATTTTCTTAGTAGAGAGTATCTACTAGATATGTATCGTAGATACTATTTATGACTAATAGATACGATTACAAATACTTTTGTAATTTGTATAATAGATACACATACAAATACAAATGTATCTATGATACTGATTTTTTGCCTTAATAGATACTGTATCGGCGATACTGCCCAGCTATAGCTATTATATATATTATATATATATAATATATATATATAGAGATTTTAACACGTATAATAAAATAAAGAGATATTTTTATAACAATAATTAGTAATAATTGTAAACAAACAATTTCTATAAGAATATCATAATAAAATAATACATATTTTTACTATTTTGTATTATATATGTATATTAATTTATTCAAAATAAATAGTAATAACAAAGCCCGTTGGTAATAACCAAAGGGCTTTGGTATTACTAAATAAATTAATTTACAATAATATATATACAGTGAAACATCTCTATTAAAAACCTCTTTATAACAAAATATTGCAATACATTTTTGGAAATTTCCAAAAATGTATGTCTATAGACAAGAATATAAGAAAATCTTATATATAAGAAAATGTGATGTAATTATGTATACATATATATACGTATATATATATATATATATATATATATATCTAGATTTATGTTCTTATTGTAATGTACCAATAATTAATTGAAATTAGTGAATGTATTTTGTATTTCTCACTGCGGTCAGCTCATGCATAGCAACAAGCTTGATAATAAATCATATTTCTAAATTATTATTTTGATTAATACTTGTAAAAAAAGTAAATAAATATACCATATATATATATATACATATATAATGAATTTTCAATTAACAATTAATTCTTAACTAAATGGAAAAGTAAAAATATCTTTGTAAGAAAACATCTCTATAAGAAAAAAGTATTGAAAAAAACAAGTTTCTTATATAGAGGTTTCATTGTATATGTATGGTATCTATATTATATATTATATATTATATTAAAAAATATGTATCTAATAATTAATTTATTTTTTGAATAATTATGAATTAAATAAAAAATAAATTAAGCATAGTGTAACGGTCAATTAGAATATTATTACAAACACGTAGCCTGCAGAATTAAATAACATTTTATGTAAATCGATTCACGCATTAACTATTATTAATCAACGATGTCGACTCCGGCCGAGTCCATGTCCTATGCTGATGTCCTTATCCTACTGTTTGCTATTACGTAATACTCTTGCATAATAACTAGTGAAGCGTGTCACTATTACGCACCGCACACCCCGCACCGACCCGCACACCTGGTATACACACGCCGACTACGCGATAAGGTGAACGTATCTCATTGGCTGCAACTACAACTATACAAACAGTAGTAATATCAAGTACAGTAGTAATACCAAGGACGGATGTATACCTCGGATATGTCCTTGATAATACTATCTGACGTAATGTTCAACCATATATATATATATATATATATAATATATCTATAGATTATATTATACAAATATGTATATAATCCTATACTACAATATACTTCTTTCAGATTATATATATATATATATATATATATATATATATATATATATATATATATATATATATATATATATATATATATATATATATATGTATATATATATACATGTATACATGTATATATATACTAAATTAAACTATAATATAACGACACAAATACTGATATTACATTGTAACTACAATATAGTATTTGTGTAGTGTTGTGTAGAGGTTATAACTATGATTAATTTAAATAAATGTACATAATAACATATCAATATACTACAGTAACTAAGAACATAGTAAATCCACTTCTAAAAATATATATTTAAATCTATATATAACATAAAAATATATAAAATTAATTATTATTGATTAAGTAATGTTATTATCGTAAGAATGTTAATAATCAGTATTATAATTATATTATTATAATTATTATAATTATATCATTTATGTTTAAATAAAAATAATTGTCGAACAATAGAAACAAATAACTTGTGATAAATAACGCACCCTTAATGAGTTAAGGGTACCTCTTCTGTCTGCCCGCGTTCTCCTCATCTTACTAAATTTAATATCGCTCTTCTTCATCTTAAACACCCGCATTCAAACTGCATACTTAACCGGTAACCTTGCGAGAAATAACTCCACGCAATCACCAATAATACTTCATCGCTATCACATCATTTATAGAATATAATTTATATATATACATATAGTATATATGTATATATATATATATATATAGTCTATATTATGATATATATATATATATATATATATATATATATATATATATATATATATACAGTCAACTCTCGGTAAGTCGGACTACTGATAAGTCGGGCTTCTCGATAAGTGGGACACATTTAGTTGGTTTGGTTGGATTTGTATCTAGTTCATGTTAAATTAATCGGATAAGTCGGATAAGTTGGATTGAATAAGTCGGACTTTTCTATAAGTCGGACACATATTATTGTCATTTTTATGATTTTTATACTGGATAAGTCGGACTTTTTATAAATTGTCAGAAATGTTTACTTTAAATATGATACTTTAAATGAATATTATAATTTTAGTAAGTAATATTATTGAATACAACATTTTATGTTGTTTATTGTTGCATAATTCCACATTTCGGTAACCCTTTAACTCACGCTGCGCATTTCATGTCGTATTTTCATGTAATTCTGAATCTCGGATAAGTCGGACATCTCGCTAAGTCGGACAATTTTCCCGGTCCCTTGCGTGTTGACTTATCGGGAGTTGACTGTATATATATATATATATATATATATATATATATATATCATATATTATAAATGTAATAATTTGTTTTACTAAACACTACTTTATATGATTTGTAATTCATTATATATATATGCATACATAATCACACATATACCTCAAGGTTATATATAATGTTGTTTACTTATTAACGACGACGATCCATAATTCACAAAGAACAGAAGAACACAATTATGTCCTGTTATATTAATAGACAAAGAACAGGACATTATCATATATTACCGGTGTTTACACACCACCCTCGCTATCTATATTATATATCTATATTCTTTTTAATATAACGTTATATATATATGTATATATATGCTTTATATTCTCAATTGGGATGTAATGCAGTTAAGGGGGTTCACGGTCTTTAGATTTCAATGTAATTAGATAGGACTTTTTTTTTTTTTGAAAATTCAAAAACTCAAGAAATAATTAAGATTTTCACATAATTTAAATTGCATAACATTAATATATATTGTGTTAATTCGTCTATAGGAATTCTAAATGATTAGAATAATAGTTTTGAAAATATCAACATTTTTAAAAAATAAAAAATTTATAAAAATAAAATATCTATTTTTAAAATTTAATTATCAATTATTTATAAACTCTACATCTAATCACAAATATTTTCTGTAGCTACAATATAGAGATAATACTAAACATACTGTCAAAATTTGAACAAGTTTAGTCAATTATTCATTGAGAAATAGAAATTAAAAAAAAAACTAATATTCTGAAATAATTGATGTTAAAGATTGACTATATTATTTATCTGCTTTTTGACATTTATTATTATGGTAAAAGTTAGTTTAGCTAATTATTACAATTTTTATATTACTTGTATAATTTGTCATGCTTTTGACATAAATTGCATCTATATAAATTAGTATTATTATATATTATAGTTGCATATGAAAGAATACAAATATAACAAAAATAAATTTTATTATAATTATGATTGATTTTTTTTTATTAGATAATATTATAAGAGTAATCCACTTCCATAATCCTTTGCTGAACTTTTCCTTCTCTGTCTTGCCCGTCTCCCTTCCCTAGAGTATGTCACCTGTTTCTTTTTAGAGGATCTCACTCTTTTATTATTATAGAACAAAGCCAACGGCCAATCACTAGCATTTATAAAATGAAACCAACAGATAGCGCTGGTAGACATGAAAATAAATATATTATTGATATTACTGTTTTTAAATATTTCAAATTGATACATTATAACTATTGAAAAACAGTGTTATAATATATGTAAACCGTAATTTTTGCGCTATTTTCTAAATTATTATTTTATTAGAAATATGTAGTGTTATAAAATTATATTTTTTTATGCTTTATATATGTTTTTAACATGTGATATGTTGACACATCATGCATTATACATGTAGTAATCTATTTTTACAATAACATTTTTTTTTTTAATTTTTTTTTTTAAAGACCGTGAATCCCCTTAACCAAACCTGGAAAATTTGTATTTTTATCTATTATATAATTTAAAAAAGTATTTTTAATCATATATATTAGTCATAAATAGTATCTACAATACGTATCTAGTAGATACTATCTATAGATAGTATACTAAGAAAATTATTTAAACAAATACAAATACATTTAATTAAATAGTATATCATTTGATAATATAAGTATTTTATATCAATATTTTATAATATCATATTATAAATTAATTTTAATATATATAAATCATCAATATATTTTTAATAAAATATCTTTTGTAAATATTGAAATCAATTCATTGTTAAACATTATGATATATAAATATAGTAATTTATTTTCAAATACCATTATATACATTTATTGAAAACAAAGAAATTATATTGATAATATATTTTATATAATAATTGATTTATAATTAAACTACTTTCTAATAAATTCATAAAAAATCTAAATAAATCATAATTATAATAATTTAAAAAATGCAATATTTATCTTTATAATATAAAAATATATAGCTTGCTCGGCAGTTCATTACACGTTACCTCCATTCCTTTCTATCATTCATCGCTATCGGTAATTCCTCATTTATGCACATCGTGTCATATCTTAATTAAGACTTAATTTGTCAAAATATGTTCTCATAGGCCTTCCTCGAGAACGTCGTCAGTGTTGTTGATTCCAGAGTAATACTTTACTCACTACTTCACTTCTGTTTATCCAGCAGTGACCGTAAAAACCTCAGTCGCTGTTCGCGTATGTATATGTTATTCTTGGAATGTTGCCGTACAACTCCTTATTTGTAAAGTTGGTATCTACATGACTTGTTTAGTGCAGCACGCAGAATGTGTGTATAGGCTCAATAAACTTTTGTCTCTAATGTTGAAGTTAGAGTCCAAGTGATAGAGCCATATACAAGAACAGTTTCAACTGTAGCTCTAAATAAGTTTCTTTTGAGTTTACTTGAAAGGTTGGATTTCCAGATTTTATTCAGGCTATTCAAGGCTGCCCACGCACTCCTGATCATTATGCTTACGACATGGTGAGTTGAACCAATATAACTACATAGATATTTGAACTATTCTATACATTTCATGGCTGATAGGATTTTCATGTTTATCTAGTTTTCGTGATATAAAACATGTATTCCGTCTTGTCTGATTTTATATGTAAACCGATATCTTTAGCCGTTTCTTCAAATTTGTTTAGTAGTTTATTTGTATCTATCAGACACTTATTACAGATATATCGTCAGCATAGTCAATATCGGTAATGTGTACATGAGGGTATCTATTGATACTTTCTTTTGCAAGAGTGAAGCCGGGATGTAAATTGCTATCCACTAATTTTTTCAATATATAGTGGATACATATAATGCATATAAATTGTGCAAGTTTATCTCCGTGTAGTACATCAGTAGTTATATCGAAGAAAGGTGTGTCACCATCAGGTGATCTTACCATATAACGAGTATTCTTGTATAGCATCAATATGGCATTTAACATTTCAGTGGGTATACCTATATATGATTATATATATATATGATTAAGATATATTTCATCTTTTCACGATTTATTGAATCAAAAGCATATGAAAAGTCTATAAAGAGGAGAGTAGCTGGTAGTTTTTAGACTTTACCCCTTCTAGTATACGTTGAATGGTTAACATTTTTTCAGTCATTGATATCTTTGTTCGGAAATCATCTATTTTTTTTTTTTCTCAGTGTAGAATATATCTCTGGTATTATCCTATTTAATAGCATAAAGTTATATATCTTATCTGCAATTGGAGTTAGTGTGATTCCCCGATAGTTTTTTTTGTGATAGAAAGAACTCCTTTTTAGGGAAAGGAAGTAAGCACCCTTCATTCCATATGTCTATTGGTTCTTGAGAATATACACTATTACACTAGTTTAGTAAGATTTCTTGAAATTATCCTAGTTTCCACACTTGAGCTATTATTTCATCTAAGCCAACATATTTTCCATTTTGTATGCTTTTCGTAGCTATCTTTAATTCATCTATTGTAAAATGCCTTTTTGATATCTAATTCATGTTGTATAGTCAATGTACTTTCATCGTTTGATGTGGGAATTGATGGTTTACCGAGTAGTATCTTGAAATGGTCGTTCCGTAGTTGAATTCGTTCTTTTCCACTGTTTGCTTTAAGTGTTGCTCTGTTTGAGTTATTTCTTCCACTAAATTCATTTACTATTTTCCAGGCTAAGGCTGATTTTTGTTACACATCGCATTTTGAATTTCTCTTATTTTATTCTGAACGTAATATTTGTGTTCCTTCTCATTCGACTGTATAATATACTTTTGAGCTTCGTTGAAATGTCTGACATGTTATGGTGTCGGTTGATTTTATTTATGTCGCGCTGCTTCGTGTAGTATGTTTGACAGATATTATCTGTTTCCCAGGGTATTCATTTTTTCAACTTAGGTTTCAATGGGATTACTTTAGCAGCAGTTTCCTTACATACAGTTTCAAAGTGAGATCACCTTTTGCTAGTAGATAGCGAAGCTATAGCCATACATGGTGTCATGTAGAGCTTCGAATTCAGTGTTCACTTTAGTAATAAAGGTAAATCGGGTTTCTGTATCTGTCTTTAATCTTGTTGAATAATAATGTTTGATTTTACTAGATGTCTTGTTATTAGCTCTAAGGCTCAGTCTTATATTTACTGATATAATACGACGATCAGATGCAACACTGGTAAATGAGTTATAAGCTCTACAGTTTTTAGAATGTATGATATAATATATATCTATATAGTATATTATATATAATATATATCTATATAGCATATTATATAGTCTATATATATATATATATTGGATATAATTATAATATATTTGTATATACTAAGATGTATCTTTTAAGACAATTATGTATTTGTAATTGTATCTACTATAAATTGTTTTAAAGTAATTATAGTTGTATCTATTATACATTTTTTTAGTATCGTGCCCAGCTCTGCATATAGGTGTTTCTCTAGGAAAATGTTTGCAATTTATTAATATATTATATATAATATATTATATTGAAAAATATGCATATTTTATATACATGTATCTAATAATTAATTTATTTTTTGAATAATTATGAATTAAATAAAAAATAAATTAAGCATAGTGTAACGGTCAATTAGAATATTATTACAAACACGTAGCCTGCAGAATTAAATAACATTTTATGTAAATCGATTCACGCATTAACTATTATTAATCAACGATGTCGACTCCGGCCGAGTCCATGTCCTATGCCGATGTCCTTATCTTACGGTTTGCTATTACGTAATACTCTTGCATAATTACTAGTGAAGCGTGTCACTATTATGCACCGCACACACCGCACCGACCCGCACACCTGGTTTACACACGCCGACTACGCGATAAGGTGAACGTATCTCATTGGCTGCAACTACAACTATACAAACAGTAGTAATAGCAAGTACAGTAGTAATACCAAGGACGGATGTATACCTCGGATATGTCCTTGATAATACTATCTGACGTAATGTTCAACCACATATATATATATATATATATATATATATATAATATATCTATAGATTATATTATACAAATATGTATATAATCCTATACTACAATATACTTCTTTCAGATTATATATATATATATATATATATATATTTTGTTTTTTATTATTATTATTTTTATTTGGTGGAGTCCTTTCATCCCATCCAGGAATTTAGATGAAGTTTTCACTTATAACCATATATGGCTCTAATCTTCCTTCGAAGCAGCTCTCATGTTAAGGCATCCATGGTTTTAACGAGAGCCGATCATTTATTTATACACAAATATATAAGATCACTTCTAAATAATATTTTAAGACCCATTTTATAAAATTAATTAATGGTCCGGACGAGGTTCTATATATATATATATATATATATATATATATATATATATGTATATATATATATATATATATATATATATATATATACATGTATACATGTATATATACTAAATTAAACTCTAATATAATGACACAAATACTGATATTCCATTGTAACTACAATATAGTTGTTGTGTAATGTTGTTTGTACCTCTATAGATGTTATAAGTATGCTTAATTTAAATACATGTACATAATAACATATCAATATACTACATGTAACTGCAGTAACTAAGAACATAGTAAATCCACTTCTAAAAATATATATTTAAATCTATATAAAACATAAAAATATATAAAATTAATTATTATTTATTAAGTAATTTTATTATCGTAAGAATGTTAATAATAATTATTATAATTATATTATTATAATTATTATAATTATATAATTTATGTTTAAATAAAAATAATCGTCGAACAATAGAAACAAATAACTTGTGATAAATAACGCACCCGTAATGAGTTAAGGGTATCTCTTCGCTCTGTCCGCGATCGCCTCATCTGCCTAATGTAATATCGCTCTTCTTCATCTTAAACACCCGCATTCACACTGCATACTTAACCGGTAACCTTGGTGGAAATAACTCCACGCATTCACCAATAATACTTCATCGCTATCACATCATTTATAGAATATAATTTATATATATACATATAGTATATACAAAGATTTTCCGAAGGATGTTTCGCAAAATCTTTGGTATATATGTATATATATATATATAGTCTATATTATGATATATATATATATATATATATATATATATACAGTCAACTCTCGGTAAGTCGGACTACTGATAAGTCGGGCTTCTCGATAAGTGGGACACATTTAGTTGGTTTGGTTGAATTTGTATCTTGAATTTTGACATTATCATATATTACCGGTGTTTACACACCACCCTCGCTATCTATATTATATATCTATATTCTTTTTAATATAACGTTATATATATATATATGCTTTATATTCTCAATTGGGATTTAATGCAGTTAACCAAACCTGGAAAATTTAAACTAAACCAAACCAGTGAAACCAACTCAAACCCTGCATATTGATTTCCATATATATATATATATATATATATATATATATATATATATATATATGTATATTAGTTGTTTTATAACACTAAGATATTTATAACGTTATATATGTATTGTCTATAGACATGAAAGTATTTTTTAAATACAAAATACATATATAACGTTATAAAACATCTTAGTGTTATAAAACAACTAATACTATTTACTATCGTTAATTCTTTTATTTTGATTTATGTTTATATTGTAATGTAAATGTAATAATACTTAATTCCAATTAGTTAATTTGTATAGCGAGAATCTAGACCGGTTGTATACCGCCCAGGCTAATCGAACACAATGTCACATCTGTCACTCAAACCACTCGTGACGCAGAAACGCATACTTGATGCACGAGACGCGTGTTTCTCACTAGAAGTTGGCCAAAGTTTACAGCGATTGCTGGAGATATTTTGTGAAGTTTATAGCGTCTAGCGATACATTCATCGTTAACGAAAATGGGGGATTCGCCATTGATTCGATATAAATAATGGCGTAAATGTATTACAGAAATACATAGTGAATGATCATTAATAAAAAATCGTTTATTTTATTATATATATATATATATATAATTCACATTTTCTGTGCTAAAAATTATAAAACTAATAATATATTATAATATTTTGCATAACCATTTTTAAATGACAATTTTCCATCATTATAATTATGACAATTTTTTATTATTGGCAATAAATATTATTTAAAATTAAATTTTATTATTTGGTCTTTTTATTAGTATAATTTTATCTTTCTTGAATGTATTATTAAAATCATACTTAATATGTTTTAGACAGAACTAATAAAGTATAATAAACAACAAATTCGTATCATATCCAACATTATATGTATTAAATTTAATATTAAATACATTCTAATTTTTATTTCTGACATTTTGTCTATTAACTATTTACCTATATACAAACTATTTCACTTACCTTAAATAAATAAATTTATAATATAAAAATAGGTACAATATATATTTGTGATTATTTATATATGTGTTGTTCTACGTTGATATTGTATTGCTGATACTATTGCACACATTATTGTAATACCACTTATTTATTGTATTAATAATAATATATTCACTCTTGTGAAGCATATTATATTTTCTATATATGTATACTATCCTATATTAATTAAACTATACTTTTCATTTATTTATTTTTATATGTTTTAAATTATTTTGTATTGTTTTATTTTTATTTGAATGTTACTTTTATAAATTGTCTTCATATTTATTTATATAATATATTAAATTATTTAGGACATATTAATAATAATTATTAAATTATGATTTATTAATGGTATTGATTGATTGATTGATAATTTATTTAAGCAAATACATAGCCGAAAATATAATCGAAAGTATAAAGTATAAATATTTGCTAACGATAACATACGTTATAGAAATAAACAAAGAATAATACGAAATTAAAAAATTAAAGAAATTAAAACGTTTTACAGTTACCGTAAAAATAAACGAAAAACAATCGAAAGTAGAAATAAATCATATAGTAAAAATAAACGAAAAATGATCAAAATAGAAATAAAAGATATCGTAAAAATAATCGAAAATAGAAATAAAATACATTATTTTGTAAGTGGCATCGAAATATTTAATTTCTACTTTAACTTTATAGAATTCTTCTTATCTTTTACCCTGTTTTAGTAATAAATTATTAGTATAAAGTTTAATATTTAAATGTTAAATTTTAAATATATTATAAACAAAACATTATTAATATATAAGAAATCAATAGGATATGTTGGTTTTAAATACTATACATATTAATATAGCGAGTAAAAGTAAATTTATGTTGCATGTCAATTAATAGATCAATGAAAATATTGTAGTATGAAAATAGCGGCAAACCTAAATCGATTTCGATATTGATGCTAGAAGCGGGATTTATGAATACTAATCACGTTACGTAGATATCATTCCATATAGGTAGGACGCTGCAACAGGGGGACGGGGGTATGTCCACCTCACACTTTTAAATCTAAGGGGATCTCCTATGTATTGGTCCTACCCCTATATATATAATATATCATTTAATTATAATATATCATATATAATATATAATATAACTTCACCAAATGATAATGATAATATTATCCTATCTTTCTTCTACCCGAGCGTAACAACATTGTGTATCTTCTATAACATCGGTTTCTCTACGTTTATCTTTATAATCAATATACTTTGGTTTATATAATGTTAAGCTTTCTTTATTACTCACTTTACGTTTGCCTTCGTCATCTTGTATTTCATAAATATTATCTTTTCTCCGAGTTACTACCCATTCTTTATCATTCCCATAAGGTTGCAACTTATTTTTTCCAATGATTATTTTTCTTATTTATTCTTAAATATAATGTTTCACTTTTGTTCAGTTCTTTATAATTAGTATTTTATTGTGTATATCTTTTATCCAATCTGCACTTTTATTCCCTGTATCTTCTCCCTCCATTACCAACCTTATTATCAATTGGTAAATGTCATTCTCTCTCAAACATGATAGATACATCAGTGATAAATAAGAGAATAGTAGAACGACAGAAATATGATGAAACGATCAACAGAATACTTAAACGTCATGAGAAATATACGAAAATCAGCGAGGAGATAGCGAGGAAGGATACACCGCAAGTAGGAACATTATTATAAGATTTGGATAAATTAGTAGTAGTAGAGAAGAACATATTGTGTAGAATATTAACGATAAGAAGTAAAAAGGTGAAACAAGTAATTGTATCGAAAGAACTGATAACATAGCTTATTGTCAATATGTATTGATATACATATGTATGATAAGTTATGCCAGCGAGGGATACATATATGTATATTATTAATAGGACAACGATGCTATTGGCCTTCGTTACATAATGATATTAGTACTCATATAAAAGTATGTCATATATTTAACATATAGCTTATATTACGTATAGCATATATGTAAAGCTATAGCGAAAATCCGTCTAGGAAAGATAACTTTAAAATGGGTACTCTGAGTCATCAAAACCACTAGAACTTTGATGTATTGCCTATGCTAAATTAGACACCTAAATAGACGGAAAGAAGATGTATAGAACTGTGCCATACATATAGTAAATTTACTGTTGCGATAGCTACAAGAGATCAAAGCGCTAATACAGTTGCGAACGTATTAATAAACCAATGGTTTATGAAATGTGCAATTCCGATCAAGGTAGACATTTTTTATCGGGAATATTATTAGAGACTTTCAGACGATATGGGATAAAGAAAACACAGACTACTCCATATCATCGATGTGTAAATGGAATAGTAGACATATTTAATAGGACATAACACAATGTCATGCGCCTAGGAACTACTTCATGAAAATCAACGTAACAAATGGACTACTTATTTAAATGAAATTACATTTAATGAATGATATATATATATATATATATATATCAATGCATACATATAAAATTGTATATACTTTAATGCAACAAATAAGTATTAGAATTATATTAAATATATGAAATAATGAAATTAAATATATATTATGTAATAATTCAAAATAAAAAGCATGAACAAATAATGAAATTGTATGTAATTAATATCTAATATATTGTTAACTTTTAATATAAATTATAATATTTAATAGGATTATAAAATGTATATTACATATGTAATAGAAACTCTTTTATGAAACATACTTTCATGAAGAATAAAGATTTAATTTGTAAATTTATTAAGAAAATAATCTAAACTAATTAATCATGAATCATGTCTATAATGTAATACCTCATCTATTTATAGTGAATAAAGATTGGAATATATCATGTATTAAATAATTATTTGTATATGTAATTCAATATAATTAATAATAATATCATTAAATATGACACATATACAATAATAGAAATTGTTAATACGTTTATTTTATATGATACAAATGTAATCAGCATAAATCGATCAACATCCTGTATTTCTAGCACCCGGGTATTGCAGGGCAATATCGGAGTTGAAGTACTATCTGTATGATCCAGACACCGATATCCACTTCAAGCAACTTGTATACACTACCATGGATATCATCTAATATCTTTAATCCTCACTGTTAAATTTAACCTATTGTATTGCTAATTCAAATGTATTTAAGTGTTATTCATTTTTGTGATTAAACAGGAGGTGACATTTTATTTTATTTTTGCATATTTCATAGTATAGCCAAATATTTTGCGAAGAATCCATCGGAAAATCTTTGGTATAACTATATAATAGTATATATATATATATATATATATATATATATATATATATATTGTATATAATGTATATACTATATGTATACATACTAAGATATATACATAAGTTCAACATTATATATTTAATATGTTATTGTTATAATTGCTTATTAAATTATCAAATTCCTCATAATTCTACAATTACCCAAGTGCACATTGGTAATTGCACATGTAAAATGCCTAACTTTTATTTAATAATAATATATACTTTAGTAGTAATATATAAATATATATATATAAATTCTATAGAATTATACGTAATAAGTTATTACTAATAACACAATATATACATAGTTGAATGAGGTTGTGTATATATACTACACACATACGTATGTGCGAATATAGTTACGTCATAACTAGCTAGATGTTACGTCACTTCATTACGTAACAGTGCGCTAGATGACGTCACCACCGTATTACGTAACTTCCCGCGATGCGCATGCGCCGATATCTCCCTCGCGGAGACCACGCCCACATAGAGATGTATAGATAACGAGAGAGAGGTACGCTAATAGAGAGGACATGCATGTCCTCACCGGTAGTGACGTAACTCCGCTGTATAATTAGTGTATAATATAGTGTTTACATTATATGTACTACTATAGTATAATATACACTAGTACAATTTTTAAGTATTTGAAAGATGGGAGTGAAATTCCAAAAATAATTAGGACAAATTTCAAATGTTTATGTAGACTAAAATTAAAAAGTAGGGTGGGCAAATATTAATAGTTTGTAAATTACTCAATAAATACCCGTTTAATACCATAAAAAGGTACTTTTATTCACTATATTCATATATATATATATATATATATATCTGTATAGATATATATATATATATATATCAATACAAAATATTATTATTAATATTTATAATATTGTAACATTAATATATTAACTTCGCAAAATCTTTGGTATATATATATTCTGTATATAGTCTATATACATATATGTCTATATATATAAATACTAACTATAATACTAACTAATACTAACTAATAGTGTTTAAATTATAGATTATGCGCAGATTAATAAGGCAACATTAATTATTAAAATATATGTAACTATAAAATAAACATCGTTAAAAGTGGGTGGCCCTAAAAAGGGCCAATTGGTATAGGGTATTCAAATAACATGTCCGGACACTGTTCCCTTCGACATTCTTCTCTTCATTCACCATCCTGTAGTCGTTTTAATGATTTGTTCTGGTATTATTTCCTTTTCCTTTTCTTGAAATTTGCTTAGCTCGAGTTCCTAAAACTGGCATCGGTTTTAAAACTTGCTGTTCTCGTGTACCCATCACGGTTGAAGGCTTCACAGCCCCCGAACCTATTGATGATGCTAACTCTATAGCCTTACGACTAGAAGTGCCGGCTTCTAACGCCGGAAGCGCTGTACATCTATATTTAGTGAGGTCGTTATTCGTGTAGCCGTTGTCTACCATCAGCTGTTCCATGTACCCCAGTAGTATTTGGGGGAAGTTAGGGGGTAGAGTGGGGTTAACTTTGGGTGGGGATGTGTTGTTATTCGTATCGGACATGATGAACGTGTATCGAGAGAAGGTAAAGGTAAAGTGTTCAGCTTCTTTATACGAATAAATGGATCTAAACGTAAGTAAACGTAATGTCATTGACGATTTGAAATTGAATATAATGTGTATCAACCATATATTTGTATTTTACATAAAATAAATCTATTAATAATAGTTCGTTATATATTCTATACTATTAAAAATGTGTAATTATTATATTTATATATTTATGTATTTAAAATAATTATATTTGTATGAATATTTAATACTAGAGAAACGTAAATCGATTTTATTCGTGGATATGAATTTGATTGATATATGTAAAAACAATAAATTTGTCAACCACTATTTTCAAAGTCCTTCAAATTTAGAAAGTTAACGATTCCCTGTTCAACCTTTATTTGAATATAATTACGAGCTATTAAGTTATGGATCTTATTATTTTAATTAATTAGCAGACATTTATATGACAAATGTAAATATAGCCTGGGGGGTACGGATCAGTGGAACAGTCAAACTCTAGTAAGTGAGAGGTCCTAGGTTCGACTCCAGGTAATTATTGTTTCTCTTTTGTTTATCAAGAAATTAATAAATATATTTATATATATATATATATAGGATAATATAATGACACGAGAAAATAAAAACACAAGAAAACAAAATGTTAATATTTGTTTGATATTTGGCCCCTCGCAGTTATTTATAATATGTAAAAGTATGTTACTAATTGAGGGGTCCTTTTTGTAACTATTATTATTATACGTGATTCAATAAATATATATATATATATATTATATAACACTGTATTATATTTTATGATTATATATTGCAGTTTATATGATAACGTATAATGTTACATACAAATAAACGATAACCTATTATCTCTATGTGAAAGGGTTGAATTCTCTCATTTTAATATTTAAATAATTAATTAGTCATATTAAGAATATATTCGTTATATATTTGTTATAACAAATTATAAAACACGTGACTATTATATATTATAACCATATGTTATATCAACATAGGTAATGTAAATATAAATTCATCTATATCCTGTGAAATTTTAAATACGTTTTCCTTTATATATTAAATAATTAAATATTAAATCATTAAATAACTTTTTACTCGAATAGGTAGGAATATCTACCTATATAATATATATACATCAGAATACACATTAATAATACACTGTTATATTCCGAATGTATTCCCGCCACGGCTCATCATTATGCATAATAGTTATCCAGCCCCCCGCTGCGTGGCGCTGTTTGTATGTTACTGCAGTCACGGAATACTATTGATATCTGCGAGTGTGATCAAAAGATACTGCTGCAGCAACTCTGCCACTTGTATAGCTTGTTATTCGGACTGTGTAACTTTCTTTGTTGTGTTATCAGTAGTATTGACCACGTGCATTTCTCATCTATTGTTATAGTACATCCTGCTTACGTAATACAGTGTTTATAATATATATATATATATATATATATATATATATATATATATATATATATATAGTATGTATATATATATATATAGTAGGTGTTATATATGTATGTTATAATATATAAACGATGAAGATATATAAAGTGTATGTATTTGTTAAAAATATTACAATAACAAATATAAATAGTCATAGTTTATCATTATGTACTTATAAGGTAATGTTTGAAACTAACATTTTACTTAAATCACATTTTAACTCCAGCGCCTACCCTTTAAAGAAATCATAAATGATTTCTCTAAAGTGTATATATATATATATATAGAATATAAATAATATAAGTAGGTAATATAATACCATTCATAATAATAAAATAAAATAGAATTAACATTGCGGAAATTAATAAATAAAATAATAATGACAAACAATATTAGTATTACAGGTTGCTACCTGATATAAATTGTTGTATATATTTCATGAATGTGTTATGCGATTTTATGGATCTAATATATATATTTTATATATATATATTAATACATACCCTATAGGGTGGTAGTGAATTACGTAGTTTTGGACCAATATAACTCAATACTCGCGAGTATTCATTTTTGAGGGATGGAGAATTGGGATAGATAGAAGATGATATTCATGATTTTTAAGATATGGAAATGAATATCATTGCATTAGAGAAACATAAATATAGGATGGGCAAATTGAAAAAAATATTGAGGAATGAACAATAGATAGTATGCGATAAGCAGATCTTTTGTTAAATGTGAACTATGGAAGTAAGTGTTGGTATGAGGAAGTATAGGAATGATCTCGAATACGTAGGTTATATGTTGTACGGATTGATGAACGAATAATTCGATTTAGGGGAATATATATATATATATATATATATATTAGAAAAAAGATTAGAGAAAATTATAGCTCTACATTATTTCCGGCCTATCTATTAAAGGTTATATTGTATATACCGCCATCATTAATAACGGCCAGAGATGCCACTCCTGAGCTTGGCGGTATATCAAGGGTGCACTGTATATGTGTAATGGGTGTAATTAAATAACGATCACTTATATAATGTTTTATTTATTAATTTAATTAATCGCGATTTATAAATTATAAAATATTATTAAAAATAAATAGTAATACTGAATAAATTAATTTAAAATATATATATATGTATAAAGTGAAACATTACTATAAAAACATCTTTATAAGAAAATCTTTTATAAGTAATACCTCTTTATAAAACATTATTGTTATACTTTTTTGGAAATATGTCTATAAGAAAAGTTAATGTAATAGTTAAT
Source organism: Osedax fenrisi (assembly GCA_964019155.1). NCBI lineage: Eukaryota > Metazoa > Annelida > Polychaeta > Sabellida > Siboglinidae > Osedax > Osedax fenrisi. Next base: position 7,460,394 of record OZ025246.1, on the reverse strand, counting down.
ATCTAGATTTATGTTGGTATTGTAATGTAGAAGTAACAATAATTAATGGCAATCAGTGAATGTATATTATATGTTTCACTGCGATGAGCTCATGAATAACAACAGGCAAGCATGAATAACTATTTAATAAAATAGTATTATATTAATAATAATATGAATTCTATGCACGTCAGTCTCCTGTGAGATGAGGGAGTGCAATTAACATGTCTACACTACAATATATAGTAGATTGATAGATAACAATGAGTCTGGTGAATAAGAAATCATCCTATGTATAAGAAAACCTCTCTATAAGACAACAATTATTGAAAAATGTTTATCTTATATATTTATTACCCTATAGGTTATATATATATAATTATTACATCGAAATAATATGTATCTAATGAGTCATTTATTTTCTGAATAATTATGAATTAATTAAAAATAAATTAAGCATAGTATGAAAAGATAATTTGAATATTATTACCCACATAATTTAATACAAATAAATAAAATGTAGCCTGTATAATGATGTAACATGTTATGTAAATCGATTCACAAATGAACTATTATTAATTAACTGTGCTGTGTCCGGTCGAGTCCATGTCCTATGCCTATGTCCTTATCTTGCATCTCGCTATTACGTAATACTCTTGCATAATAACTAGTGAAGCCTGTCACTATTACGCACCGCACCGACCCGCACCGACCCGCACACCTGATATATATATATATATATATATATATATATATATATTTTGTTATTGTTATTGTTATTTTTATTTGGTGGAGTCCTTTCATCCCATCCAGGAACTTAGATGAAGTTTTCACTTATAACCATATATGGCTCTAATGTCCCTTCGAAGCCGCTATCATGTTAAGGCATCCATGGTTTTAACGAGAGCCGATCATTTATTTATACACAATTATATAAGATCACTTCTAAATAATATTTTAAGACCCATTTTATAAAATTAATTAATGGTCCGGACGAGGGTCGAACCCGTGTCCTACTGCTTGTGTGTCTGACGCCTTAGCCACTGGGCCACACAGGCAGTTTATATATATATATATATATATATATATATATATATATATATATAACACGGTAATGTAGTTATTGGAGATATTTTTGGACAATATCTAATAAATATCAAGAGAGAAAAGAAAGAAACATTAATATATAAAACCAAATATGTTTTTAAATGACTTTGGTTAGTCTGTTTTACAATGTAATTTTAAAAACATGATTTCTTTCACTTTTGTTTACTGGGTTGTATATAGAATGCCATCATTGATAAATGCCCAGCTAATGTTATTATGTATACAATATTTTTTTAATATTTTATTGTAAATCATAAACCATCATTTATATTTTATGTATACTATATGTTATCTATTAGTATCTATTTTAGTTAATATGTATACAATTAATAGTTTTGTTAATTGCATTAAATCTCTGTCGCAGTGTATAAATGGTTAAATATCATAAAAATTATAAATAAATATTATTCCATAAAACTATCATTTACTTATGTAATTTAGTATCTGAAAAATGTGAATCCAAAAACGATATATAAATCACATAAAAACATGTTTTTATGACCCTACTATATTTAAAAAAGTAGAAATATTTTTAATTTATATATACATGTATATAGATTGGTAAAATCAGTCAAGAAGTAGATATTTGGACAATCTCTAAAGCAACGCAATTACTATCTTCTAGGGATAATATGATATTCTCAATTGCTAATCGCCAACTATCAAATACCCTAAACTGTGCTATCGGACATGATCATGAAATACCACTCACTGAATTTCTATCCGGTAGCCAAACGCATGGGTTATATGGTTATAGATTTTATAGCAAAGGTGCTAATCTTTGGACACGCACTCGACATGCAGCAACACACCTTGGAGCTCGCATTGATATATCCGATGGGAACATAATCATCGCCATCGATGATATCTGCTCCACTCCTGCTAAGGTTGTAAAAAGCATGCGACTTGCGCTGAGAAAGCAATGGAGCAGAAAATCCGTGGAACTTCCGTTACAAGGCAGTGTAGATGAGTGTTTATCCCAGGATGCAAATTCTAAAGTAATAACAAAGCTAATATCACAAGAATCGACACTATCTTTCAAATCCTGGGACTATTGGCACATGGCTAGAACTCAGACTCTTCCAGTAAAAGCTTTTCCAGGCTCAACAGATAAAAAATGTAGGCAATGCTACTCCAAGGATGAAACGACGATGCACATATTGAATATGTGTACTGCATCACTAAAAATGATGACAGAAAGACATGATGCTGTCCTTGGAGTACTAACTAAGTTCCTAGATGAATGCGATATTGAGTACGATACTAGCTACATCTCACTAGATAACTTAAAACCGGATCTTGTTATCAAATATAACAACTCATGTTATTTTGTCGACATCACAATTCCCTACGACTCGATTACAAACATGGAATCTGCCGCCAACAGGAAGATAGAAAAGTATCGCCACCTCGGATATGTAATTCCCTTCTGTGTTGGTTCTTTGGGCTCTTGGTACTCGGGAAACCAAATTCTCAAGACAGATGAATTTTCCTTCAAATACCTGGAAAAAATTGAAGACCGCCAGTATTAAAGATTCATAGAAGGTTCGGGAAGAATTTTATCGAAATTCTTCAACTGTTTTTAAAGCGTTTTATTATTTTACTTAGCATTTTATATTGTATATTTAGTTTATTATCTTATTCTATACTTTAAATTGTTTTTATCACAAAATTCTATTTACATATTTTATCAATTTTTATTTTGTTTAATTATTATAGATATTTTTATACCGTTTACCTCCGTTTTAGTTTTAGGATCACTAACTATGATGAATAAGTAATAAGCTCAAACATAGTTGCTTAATTGATTTTTCAATAACACCCATTGATTTGTATATATATATATATATATATATATATATATATATATATATATATATATATGTGTGTGTATTTATATGTATACATGCGAGTATTTTTTAAATAAAAAATACATATATAACGTTATAAAACATCTAATATTATTTACTCCCGTACATTCTTTTATTTAGATATATGTTTATATTGTAATGTAAATGTAACAATAATTAATTCCAATTAGTTAATTTGTATAGCGAGAATCTAGACCGGTTATATACCGCCCAGTAAGGGCGATCATAGAATATTGAAAATTAACAGATTAACATTAGACTATGTTTTTCTTAATAATTATACCTTTAAAATGAAGCACACACATTTTTTTTATTTGTATTAATCTAAGGTCACTCGACAGCCTCGTGAAGTTTAACATATAGTTAGATACACATTTTGTAAAGTATATATAAAATAAATTATAAAAAAATAAGTATTTTAAACCTTTGTAATGAATAATTTGTTATCAAATTTTAACACACTATTTATTTTATAATAATGGAATAGAAAATATAAAAAATAGAATTAAAAAAAAAAATCCTGGAAATTTCTTGGAATTGTCAGTGTGTTGTGTCGTAAAAAATGACTCAAAAAAAAATTGAAGTATACATATATTCTTAGAATTTCAATAGCTATAAGATGCAATGTGTCAACAACAAAAATTCTATGATCACCCTTACCGCCCACTGGGCGGTAAGAGTGATTTAATTTTAAAGATCCTAAACCGGCATAGTAGATGCTATAGATATGATGCTCATGATACTATTTTATTAAACCATATTCATTTTGGTTCATTATTGGTGGTGCGCCGGAGGTTTTAAAAAACAAAATTATTAAAAAAATAATAATCTCGAAATGTCGTTATTCCTATGTAATTGTATTGTATATGTTTATAAATAAATGTCCTTGAGGACATTTATTTGAATTCTGTACATTTTATTTGTATTGTATTGTAATGGGTATATATATAATAATGAGTACTTTTTTTAAATACTATATTCTTCTAATAGATAACATTAATATATAGTAAATATTATCTATAGTATCCCTAATTACAATATTAGTTATTAGATAATTAATTTAAACAATAAAATAAATTTTATATATATACAAATTTTCTAAAAAATTAGGCCACTTTGACTATTTATTAAAATTATAAAGAGTTATTTTTTTAAATTTATAATACTTGTACGTTAAAATATAACATCTTAAGATGAAGTAGAAAAAAAAAATAAAAATCTTAAAATGTGTAAAGGTACCAATCCACAGAAAAAATGGTAATTTTTTGATGATTTTTAACAAAATTAAAGAAATACCAGGGTAGTTATTATTTTTTCGGCCAAATTGTAATATATAGTGATTAATTAATTGTTTTTTTTGTTATATATAATATAAATTGATAAAATATAACAATTCTGTACACAATTATGAGAGGTCAAAAAAAATTCTGGAAAATCCTATAATTTAAAAAAAAATCCTAGAAATAAAATTAATTTTGTTATGAATTTATAATATTCAAAGGAACTATACACATTACACATATTCTGAAAATGTCATGATTGTAGCTTAATTATAACTGTGAAAAATATACATATTTATGTTTTTTTGGTATTCTCCTATCTATTCCCATGTTAAATATTGTTAAATTTGACCAGCCTGGCGCATGTACAATATTGACCTAAATTTAAAAAAAATTTTGTTGTGTATTCTCTATACTCATATTTTGATGTTCCAAATGCCGGTAAGGAATCGATAACCAATAGCATGTTTAAAATCACTCTTACTGGGCGGCGCCAGGCTAAACAACCATAAGGTTACAACTGTCACTCAAACTACGCGCGTGATATAGGAACGCCTACTCAGATTCGCAATTGATTCGATATAAATAACGACGTAAATGTATTACAGAAATACATAATGAATGATAATTAACAATGAAATCGTTTATTGTATTATATATATATATAAATTCTATAAAAGTATATGTAATTACACAAGGTATAAATAGTGGAATGTCGTATATATACTACTACACATACGTATGCGCGAATATATCACATGACTATGCGTTACGTCATAGCTAGCTAGATGTTACGTCACTTCATTACGTAACAGTGCGCTAGATGACGTAATCACCGTATTACGTAACTTCCCGCCATGCGCATGCGCCGATATCTCCCTCGCGGAGACCACGCCCACATAGAGATGTATAGATAGCGAGAGAGAGAGGTACGCTAATAGAGAGGACATGCATGTCCTTACCGGTAGTGAAGTCACTACGCTGTCACTCTAACTCTATAGAATACATGGACAATTAGGTGATTCTCACACACGCGCACACACTATAGTGTAACTACATTATATGTAATACTATAGTATAATATACATCAGTGATATTGTTAGGATTTAAAGTAGGGGCGAATTTCCACAAATATTTATTTTTTATTCAATTGTATATGAAAACAATATTGGTGATGGGGTGTATATTAACTAGTGGGGACAATTACCCACAACATACACATTAAAAATACACTACTTTAGAACTATATATAAATATACAGTTATATATATATTACTAATATTAGTAAATTATTATATGCTATATATTTGACAAAAGAAACCAGCCAATAGAATACATAATAGACTGGTCAACCACTATACCGCCAGGTGTCAGCACTGCGCATGTCCGTGTTAACAATGTACGCATCTCTTTAGAATAGCGCCATCTTTGTAATAACAAACAGAATTAGTCGATTTCTTGTTATAGTATGGGTTTCCTTTCAATAATATCTTGTCACTTATATATATATATATATATATATATATATATACTATAGTATACTATATTATATGTATACTATAGTATACTATGTAACAGTTTATTTTATTTTAACTCATCCAATTCAATTAATGATTGCCTATTGTGTATATACGACATATGTAATGTGTATCTATTCACATGTGAATGTGCCGGTTCACCCTAAATAGGATAACTATTATAGAATACTTTAATTATCATATTATGGATACAATTATGTAATGTGTATCATTTATTGTATATTATATGATAATAAAATAATTTACATTTATATACTTAAGCGATTAGCGAATGTAGGTAGTTAATAATCCTTTAGTTTAACACTACAACTGAACGTAATTATGTAGGTCATTAATGCATATAGGATCGGAAGGTATAGTATATATATTCTGTATATAGTCTATAGACATATATATATATATATATATATATATATAAATACTAACTATAATACTAACTAATACTAACTAATAGTGTTTAAATTATAGATTATGCGCAGATTAATAAGGCAACATTAAGTATTAAAACATATGTAACTATAAAATAAACATCGTTAAAAGTGGGTGGCCCTAAAAAGGGCCGATTGGTATGTGGTATTCAAATAACATGTCCGGACACTGTTCCCTTCTACATTCTTCTCTTAATTCACAAGCCTGTAGTCGTTTTAATGATTTGTTCTGGTATTATTTCCGTTTCCCTTTCCTTTTCTTGAAATTTGCTTAGCTCGAGTTCTTAAAACTGGCATCGGTTTTAAAACTTGCTGTTCTCGTGTACCCGTCACGGTTGAAGTCTTCACAGCCCCCGAACCTATTGATGATGCAAACTCTATAGCATTACGACTAGAAGTGCCGGCTTCTAACGCCGGAAGCGCTGTACATCTATCTTTAGTGAGGTCGTTATTCGTGTAGCCATTATCTACCATCAGCTGTTCCATGTACCCCAGTAGTATTTGGGGGAAGTTAGCGGGTAGAGTGGGGTTAACTTTGGGTGGTGAGGTGTTGTTATTCGTATCGGACATGATGAACGTGTATTGAGAGAAGGTAAACTCGAATGATGACCAGTCGAGTGTTCAGCTTCTTTATACGGATAAACGGATCCAAACGTAAGTAAAAGTAATGTCATTGGCGATTTGAAATTGAATATAATGTGTATCAACCATATATTTGTATTTTACTTAACTATAAACGTATACTTTATAATAGTTCGTTATATATTTTATATTATTAAAAATGTATATTATTATATTTATATATTTAATAATAATTATATTTGTATTAATATGTAATACTATAGTATTCTGTGGTATTCTCTATAGAGAAACGTAAACCGATCATATGCTTAATTAATGTGTGTAAAACAATAAAGTTGACTCCCAATATTGTAAAGTCCTCCAAATTTAGAAAGTTAACGATTCCCTATTCGTTAACTGTTATTAGGGCGCGAATCTAATCGAGGCACGCAGTATCCTATTGGTTTAAACCTTTATTTGAATATTATTACGAGATATTAAGTTATGAATCTTATTATTTTAATTACTTAGCAGAAATTGATATGACAAATGTAAATATAACCTGGGGTGTACGGATCAGTGGAACAGTGAAACTCTAGTAAGTGAGATGGGGTTCGAATACGGGTAATTATTGTTTATATTGTGTTTATCAAGAAATTAATAAACATTATATGAAAACACAATAATAAAAATGCTACTATTGTTAAATATTGTCATGGACCCTATCAGTTATTTATAACATGCGTCGATGACTATTTATATTTTTAATATTATACGTGATTCACTAAATACATATTATTATTATTATATATATATACCATGTATTATATTTTATGATTATGTATTACAGTTTATATTATAACGTATATTCTACATACAAATACACGATAGCCTATTATCTCTATGTGAAAGGGTTGAATTCTCTCATTTTAATATTTAAATAATTAATTAATCGTATTACGAATAACAAATTATAAAATACGCGACTATTGTGAATATTAGATAGTATAACCACATGTTATATCTACATAGTTAACGGAATATAGCGACGTATAAAGCTATATGGTAACACTTCATTACATTATACATAAACACATATAGCTATAACTATAGTAATTCAGATGTCCCCGGTTCGTATGCTGTACTATTTAGTTAATAATATAGTACACTTTATTACATACTATTACATGTTATGGTAATACTTGTAGTTAGTTTACTATAATAATATACATGGAATACGGTGAATTAATAGGATGTTCAGCGAAGCGTGACTACTTAATTAACTTCGCTCGATAACATAATGTAACTACAATGTAAATATAAATTCATCTATATACTGTGAAACTTTAAATATGTTTTCCTTTATATATTAAATAACTTTTTACACGAATAGGTTTGAATATCTACCTATATAATATATATACATCAGAATACACATTAATAATACACTATTATATTCCGAATGTATTCCCGCCACGGCTCATCATTATGCATAATAGTTATCCAGCCCCCCGCTGTGTGGCGCTGTTTGTACGTTACTGCAGTCACGGAGTACTATTGATATCTGCGAGTGTGATCAAAAGCTACTGCTGCAGCAACCCTGCCACTTGTATAGCTTGTTATTCGGACTGTGTAACTTTCTTAGTAGTGTTATCAGTAGTATTGACCACGTGCATTTCTCATCTATTGTTATAGTACATCCTGCTTACGTAATACAGTGTTTATAATATATATATATATATATATATATATATATATATATATAGTATATTTTATATATGTATTATAATATATACATGATGAAGATATATAAAGTTTATGTATTTTTTAAAAGTATTACAATAACAAATATAAATGATCATAGTGTATGTAAGTATGATGTAATGTTTAAAACTGACACAACACGTGATACATACACGTGATACACGCCCCCTATCGCCATAGTAACGATATAGTGGTAGTCACGTGCCCGCCTATTACGTAACTCCTACATAGATACATAGAAACCCTCTTATTACGACATAATTAACCAATTACTACAGTTTGTAATAATGAAAAATTTGTGATATATGCATACAATTAAAAAGTATTAACGTAAAAGTAGGCGTGGCTTAAATAATATGATATATTCATGTAATTAAAAGTATGTCACGGCGATATTAACAGTGATTTAGCATTAATTAATAGGTTGGAGTAATTTCGTAAGCGTGGTAATTAAAGGTCACTTATATAATATGAATCCATGTGTAAGGTGAAGGAGCAGCAGCAATATTACATTTAGTTATTTCATATTTCAAGTTAATTCATTAGTCATACTTCACTGAACATCGTATTAATTCATCGTAGTCCATGTATATTATTATAAAAAATACATACATTATTATTATAATAGCTATTAGCTAGGTAATAATTATATTATATATTTATAATAATAAATAAATAAATAATATATGAAATACATCGAACATGCAAATGAGTTATCAAAGTTATAGCTGCATATATCTAAAAATAGAATACTAAAATAAATCTTTAAATATATGTCGAAATTGCGTATACATTGTATATATATATATATATATCAATATTTAATATTCATTATATAGTATATAATATATTATACATATATTAATAATATATTATAGTATATGTTAGGAATGATAATTATGAACATATACAAAATATATATATTCTAGATAATCTAAAATGCGTCGCAGGGACATCTGGGGCCGGTTGCTCTGGAATATGTCTGGGATTGGCCAGAGACAATCCCAACCAGGACAATCCAAAGACAATCCTTATTTATAGGGATTATTGGGTTGCTCTGGGATTGTGTAAACATATCCTAGCTGAGATCAAGCTCAGCGATATTTCAACTAACATCCTTATTTTATCCTTATTTTTTTTTCGAATATTTTAAAATATTTAAAATATTGGAATTATAATTATAAATTACTTGATTATAATTCGATTATTAAAGGAAGTACATATATGTACATAGGAGTTTTATATAGTTTCGGAAATCCCATTTAATTTCAAGTAGAATCAATAGATAATATATGTATAATAAGTTAACAAAATGATAAGTAATGTGTTATAGTAAGGGTACTAATTATTTTTTTTAAGTTTATTTTCAAATATATGTTAAATATTATTTAAAATTACTTAATTATACTATCATATAGTTTATAATATTACATTAAATATAAGTTAAATTATATTATTATTATTATTAGTTTATTATATCATTTAATTTATTCTTATTAATACATATTTACATGAATATATTACATATTTATTAGTAAATATTAATAAAATGTATGTTATTCAGTAAATTCTAAATTTATTAGAATATCTATATAGTTTCTAGACATAATAAATAATATATTTATAATATGATAACATAATAATAGATAAAATGTTATATTATAAATATAATTCCATTTAATTCTATTTATTAAATCAAAACTATCAACACTATTAGTAATTATACATAATTAAAAAAATCGGATTCGTAGTATAGTGGTTGAGTTGCTGATTACAATGCAGAATGCCTGGCTTCGATTCCCTTTGGAGCTATTTTTATATTTTATAATATATATTTGTTTAATATAAATAAAAGCATATTTATTTTATAAACTATAAAACGTAACATAAAACAAATAGAATTATATTAAATACTAATATTATTATTTAATATTTTATTATCATATCAATTACAAATATTATATATTATGAAATATATTGAACTAGAAATTATTTTGATAAAATAGATATGATAATAAAATATTAATAATAATATTAGTATTTAATAGAATTTTATTTGTTATATGTTGTTTTATAGTTTATACAATTAATATGCTTTTATTTATATTAATAATAATATTAGTATTTAATAGAATTTTATTTGTTATATGTTGTTTTATAGTTTATACAATTAATATGCTTTTATTTATATTAAAAAATATATATTATAAAATATAAAAAATAGCTCCAAAGGGAATCGAAGCCAGGCATTCTGCATTGTAAGCAACTCAACCACTATACTACAAATCCGATTTTATTAATTATATATAATTACTAATAGTGTTGATAGTTTTGATTTAATAAATATAATTAGAATGGAATTATATTTATAATATAATATTTTATCTATTATTATGTTATCATATTATAAATATATTATTTATTATGTCTAGAAACTATATAGATATCCTAATTAATTTTAATATTATAATTAATGGTATGCAACTGAATAACATACATTTTATTAATATTTACTTATTAAATATGTAAAAATATTATTGTAATAATTACATTGTAATATATTCAACGAATATTACTTCGATATTAACTAATATGTTGATTTTATATATTATTTATAAATTTAATTATGTTATACTAATATTATATGATATTATTATGATATTTAAAACTATCTTATACTATAATATATTAAATGAATAATATATTATATATTTAATATAATATAATATAATATTATTAAGATGTATTCATCGATATAGATCTACAAATTTAATTATTATTTATTGAAAATAATTATATATATGTATGTGGGATTATTATGACTCTATATGATCTATATTTCATATTTTAATATTTTATAGTTGATCCTATGTATTTTTAATTTAATAAGGACACTTATTTTTTATCCTTATTTGTTCACCTAAGTGTCATACAATACTCCTAGTTTTACACACACATATTTCCAGAGCTACTCGAATGTCCTACAAATGTCCTACGCGCATAAATATAGTTGAAAATACCCAGAGCAACCGATCCTCTAACTATCCTACGCTATTTTTTTTTGCTAGGATAGGACATTGATTTTTGTCCAGAGCAACCCGATTTACTGAGGATTATCCAGAGATTGTCTCTGGATATTGATAGGACATTTTATATTTCCAGAGCAACCGGCCCCAGGTTAATTCATAGGCTAGTATAAATATATATTCAAATAAAAACACCAGAATTTCATTTGTATAGATGTGAAATTGAGTATATAGTGCCTTTGATTATAACAAATGTTTCTTTGTTAAGACGATATTGTATAATAAAGGGCGGAATACACGTGGCAACATATGCATAGCTGTTTATGTTATGATGTTATGTCTATCACCAACTTACGCATATATATATATATATATATATATATGTATATATATATTATAAACACTGTATTACGTAAGCAGGATGTACTATAACAATAGATGAGAAATGCACGTGGTCAATACTACTGATAACACTACTAAGAAAGTTACACAGTCCGAATAACAAGCTATACAAGTGGCAGAGTTGCTGCAGCAGTAGCTTTTGATCACACTCGCAGATATCAATAGTACTCCGTGACTGCAGTAACGTACAAACAGCGCCACGCAGCGGTGGGCTGGATAACTTTTATGGCGCGAAAATACTTGCGATATAGGATATATACATTGTATACCCCTAACACTATATTATAAATAATACATGTACAAATATAATATAATACTTATTACATATTATAATGTGTATTTTGATTTAGTTTATGATGTATTACTTTTTTTGTTATGTATAAAATGTATATAATATTTAAAACATATAAGTAAAGGATACAATATTTAGAATTTCACAGGATATAGATGAATTGATATTTACATTTTAGTTACATTATGTTATCGAGCGAAGTTAATTAAGTAGTCACGCTTCGCTGAATATCCTATTAATGCACCGTATTACTTGTATATTATTATAGTAAACTAACTACAAGTATTACCATAACATGTAATAGTATGTAATAAAGTATACTATATTATTAACTAAATAGTAATAGCGTGCCTCGATTATATGCCCGCCCTAATGCCAGTTAACTAATAGTGAATCGTTACATTTCTAAATTTGGAGGACTTTTAAAATAGTGGGTGTCAACTTTATTATTTTTACACACGTTAAAATAAAATTCATATTCAAGAAGATGATATGTTGACGTTTATCTATAGAATATATATAGTAGTATAATATGTTATACTATAGTATAACATGTTAATAAAAATATAATTATTTTAAATATATAAATATAATAACAATTACACATTTTAAATAACATAACATTTATAACGAACTATTATAACGAAATATATGTTAGATAAACTACAATATATAGTTGATACACATTATATTCAAATTCAAATCTCCAATAACATTATACGTTTACTTACGTTTAGATCCGTTTATTCGTATAAAGAAGCTGAACACTCGACTGGTCATCATTCGAGTTTACCATCTCTCGATACACGTTCATCATGCCTGATACGAATAACAACACCTCCCCACCCAAAGTTAACCCCACTCTACCCCATAACTTCCCCCAAATACTACTGGGGTACATGGAACAGCTGATGGTAGATAATGGCTACACGAATAACGACCTCACTAAAGATAGATGTACAGCGCTTCCGGCGTTAGAAGCCGGCACTTCTAGTCGTAAGGCTATAGATTTTGCATCATCAATAGATTCGGGAGCTGTGAAGACTTCAACCGTGATGGCTACACGAGAACAGCAAGTTTTACAACCGATGCCAGTTTTAGGAACTCGAGCTAAGCAAATTTCAAGAAAAGGAAAGGGAAACGGAAATAATACCAGAACAAATCATTAAAACGACTACAGGCTTGTGAATGAAGAGAAGAATGTCGAAGAGAACAGTGTCCGAACATGTTATTTGAATACCCCATACCAATCGGTCCTTTTTAGGGCCACCCACTTTTAACGATGTTTATTTTATAGTTACATATATTTTAATGATTACTGGTGCCATATTAATCTGCGAATAATCTATAATTTAAACACTATATTAGTTATGAATTATGTCCAAGCGAATTATATAGTATTTATATATAGATATATGTATATACTATACCTACCGATACTATATGCATTAATCACCTACATAATTACGTTCATAGTTGTAGTGTTAAACTAAAGGACTATTAACTACTATAGACATTCGCTTATATGAATAGGATAATAGACCATGCTGTTTTTAAAATTTACACTAACATTAAAAACATCTGCGATTAGTTTAAACATATATATATATATATATATATATATATATATATATATATATATATATATATTGTATGTTTACATATATATAGACTATGTTAATGATATTTGAATTTTTATTTTACACATATTATATTAAATTCTATTTATATATTTCTCAGTAATATAATATGAATGAATTAGAGACGCCCGGCACAATAATTGTTCAAAGTATGTTACAAAAGTTCCTCTCTATCAATATTAATTATATAAATGTAACTTGTTTTAGTATCATATAATATACAATTAATGATACACATTACATAATTGTATCCATAATATGATAATTAAAGTATTCTATAATAGTTATCCTATTTAGGGTAAACCGCACGGCACATTCACATGTGAATAGATATCCATTACATATGTATATACACAATAGGCAATCTATTCATTGAGTTATAACGGTTTATTTTATTATATTAAAATATACACAATACATGCCTTCATATTTATAATACATAGTATATTATATTATATACTATAGTTTATATATATATATATATATATATATATATATATATATAAGTGACTAGATGTTATTGACAGAAAGCCAGATGATAACAGGAGAGCGACTAATTATGTTTGTTATTACAGAGATGGCGCTCTTCTAAAGAGATGCGTACATTGTTAACACGGACATGCGCAGTGCTGACACCTGGCGGTATAGTGGTTGACCAGTCTATTATGTATTATATTGGCTGGTTTCTTTTGTAAAATAGATAGCATATATATATATATATATACGTGTATATGTATATATTTATATACAGTACTAAATCAGCGCATTTTATGAGGTATTTCGTGGGAAATTACCCCCACTATTAAATTTGACACCCCATCATCAATATTATTTTTATATACAATTGAATACAAAATAACTATTTTTGGAATTCCCCGCCCCTACTTTAAATCCTTAACAATATCACTGATGTATATTATACTATAGTATTACATATAATGTATATACACTATAGTGTGTGCGCATGTGTGAGAATCGCCTAATTGTCCATATATTCTATACAGTTAGAGTGACAGCGGAGTGACGTCACTACCGGTAAGGACATGCATGTCCTCTCTATTAGCGTACCTCTCTCTCTCTCGTTATCTATACATCTCTATGTGGGCGTGGTCTCCGCGAGGGTGATATCGGCGCATGCGCATCGCTGGAAGTTACGTAATACGGTGGTGACGTCATCTAGCGTACTGTTACGTAATGAAGTGATGTAACAGCTAGCTAGCTATGACGTAACGCATAGTCACGTGATGTATTCGCACACACGTGTGTGTAGTAGTAGTAGTAGTATATACAAATCCGAATTCCACTGTTTATACCCATGTAATTATGTATACTTCTATAGAATTTATATATATATATATATATATATTACTATTAAAGTAAAATATTAAATAAAAGTTATGCCTTTTACATGTACACTGACCAAAGCGCACTTGGGTAATTGTAGAATTATGAGGAATTTTATAATTTAATAAGAAATTATAACAATACCATATTAAATATATAATTTTGAACTTATTTATATATCTTAGTATGTATACATATAGTATATACATTATATACAATATATATATATATATATATATATATATATATATATATATATATATATACTAGTATATAGCTATACCAAAGATTTTCCGAAGGATTCTTCGCAAAATATTTGGCTATACTATGAAATATACAAAATAAAATAAAATGTCACATCCTGTTTAATCACAAAAATGAATAATATTTAAATACATTTGAACTAGCAATACCATTAATAAATCATAATTTAATAATTATTATTAATATGTCCTAAATAATGTAATTTATTATATAAATAAATATGAAGACAATTTATAAAAGTAACACTCAAATAAAAATAAAACAATACAAAATAATTTAAAACATATAAAAATAAATAAATGAAAAGTATAGTTTAATATAGGATAGTATACATATATACAAAATATAATATGCTTCACAAGAGTGAATATATTATTATTAATACAATAAATAAGTGGTATTACAATAATGTGTGCAATAGTACCAGCAATACAATATCAACGTAGAACAAGACATATATAAATAATCACAAATATATATTGTACCTATTTTTATATTATAAAGTTATTTATTTAAGGTAAGTGAAATAGTTTGTATATAGGTAAATAGTTAATAGACAAAATGTCAGAAATAAAAATTAGAATGTATTTAATATTAAATATAATACATATAATGTAGGATATGATACGAATGTGTTGTTTATTAAACTGTATTAGTTCTGTCTAAAACATATTAAGTATGATTTTAATAATACATTTAATAAAGATAAAATTATACTAATAAAAAGACCAAATAATAAAATTAAATTTTAAATAATATTTATTGTTTAATAAAATATAAGAGTTTTTTTAATTTATTGTAATCCGTTTTTGTAATATATGAGATATGATTATTTTTATATTTATTATAAAAATTCTAAAAAATTTCCATAATTACAATTATGGAAAATGTCATTTAAAAATGGGTATGCAAAATATTTTAATATATTATTAGTTATATTATTTTTACCACAGAAAATGTGAATCATATATATATATTATATATATATATATATTATATATATATATATATATATATATATATATATATATATATATATATATATATATATATATATATTATACACTAAGCGATTTCATTAGTAATGATAATTCATTATGAATTTCTGTAATGCATTTACGTCGTTATTGATATCGAATCAATGGCGAATCCCCCATTGATTTTTCGTTAACGATGAATGTATCGCTATACGCTACACAACTTCACAATATCTCTCCGCCAATCGCTGTAAACTTTGGCCTACTTCGAGAGTGTAACACGCGTTTCGTGCATCGAGTAGGCATTCCTGCGTCACGAGCATGGTTTGAGTGACAGATGTGACATTGTGTTCGATTAGCCTGGGCGGTATACAACCGGTCTAGATTCTCGATATCCATGTGGTGGTAGTATTAGTACCACCTCTGTTAGCCTTTTTAGCACGTTATATATGTATTTAATAATATATTATAATAATAATACTATTTATTATTATATTCATCTATTTAACCGCGATGTTAATACAAACTAATACACATTTTAGATATATATATGGACCCCTTAGTAAATACTAGACTGGTATACACTATACAATGTCCACTATAATAAATAACTGCGAAGGGCTAAGGTTAACACACAAAATATGTAATATATCCTGTGTTTTGATCTAATAATTAATATGTTAAATTTATAATTTATAAATTAATTTATAAAATATTATTATATCAAGCACATGTCCTTGGTATTACCAAAGCCCAGGGCTTTGGTATTACTACTGCTTGTAATGTTATAATGGTAGCCAATGAAAGATGTTCATCCTATAGTGTATAACGTAGTCAGCGTGTGTGTATATCAGGTGTGCGGGTCGGTGCGGTGCGTAATAGTGACACGCTTCACTAGTTATTATGCAAGAGTATTACGTAATAGCGAGATGCAAGATAAGGACATCGGCATAGGACATGGAATCGACCGGACACGGCGCAGTTAATTAATAATAGTTCATTTGTGAATCGATTTACATAAAATGTTACATCATTATACACTTATTATACACAATTATATACTATGTAGACTGCAGGCTACATTCTATATATTTGTATTACATTATGTGGGTAATAATATTCAAATTATCTTTTCATACTATGCTTAATTTATTTTACTTAATTCATAATTATTCAAAAAATAAATTACTCATTAGATGCATATTATTTCAATATAATATATTATATATAATATAGGTAACATATATAAGAAATATGTTTGTTTCAATAATTGTTTACTTATAGAGAGGTTTTCTTATAAATAGGTTTTCTTATAAATATGATGATTTCTTGTTCACCAGACTCATTGTTATCTATCAATCTACTATATATTGTAGTGTACACGTGTTAATTGCACTCCCTCATCTCACAGTAGACTGACGTTCATAGAATTCATGTTATTATTAATATAATACTATTTTAATATACAATTAAATAGTTATTCATGCTTGCCTGTTGCATGAGCTGACCGCATGAGAAATTAAAAATTCATTTATTAATAGCAATTAATTATTGTTACATCTACATTACAATACCAACATAAATCTATATATAAACTATTACATTAATTTTTCTTATATATAGAGAGGTAATATTTCCAAAAAAAGTATAAAATACTTTCTTATAAAGAAGTATTACTTATAAAAGATTTTCTTATAAAGATATTTTTATAGTAATGTTTAACTTGATATATATATACACTTGATGTATATATATATATTATTTTTAATTAATTTATTTAGTATTCTATTTATTATGAATAAGTTAACATAATTTATAAATCGCGATTAATTAAATTAATAAATAAAGCATTATATAAGTGATCGTTATTTAATTACCCCCAATAAACATATACCGCATACCCTCGATATACCGCCAAGCTCAGGAGTGGTATCTTTGGGCGTTATTAATGATGGCGGTATATACAATATAATATTTAGTAGATAGGCTGGAAGTACTTTAGTCCTATAATTTTCTCTAATATATATATATATATATATTCCCCTAAATCGAGTTATTCGTTCATAAATCCTTACAACATATATAACCTACGCATTCTAGAGCATTACTTTACTTCCTCATACCAACACTTACCTCCATAGTTCACATTTAACAAAATCTCTGCTTATCGCATACTATCTATTATTTTATTTAGTTAATAATGGATTTTATTAATTGTTATTAGTTTTATTTCGTTACTTATGGATTTTATTAATTTATAATAGTTTTATTTAGTTACTAATGGATTATATTAATTGCTAATAGTTTTATTTCGTTACTATTGGATTTAATTAAAGTATTGATGTGAATTTGAGTATATAGTGCCTTTGATTATAACAAATGTTTCTTTGTTAAGACGATATTGTATAATAAAGGGCGGAATACACGTCGCAACATATGAATAGATATTTATGTTATGATGTTATGTCCATCATCAACTTACGCATATATATATATATATATATATATTAACTATGTATTACGTAAGCAGGATGTACTATAACAATAGATGAGAAATGCACGTGGTCAATACTACTGATAACACTACAAAGAAAGTTACACAGTCCGAATAACAAGCTATACAAGTGGCAGGGTTGCTGCAGCAGTAGCTTTTGATCACACTCGCAGATATCAATAGTACTCCGTGACTGCAGTAACATACAAACAGCGCCACGCAGCGGGGGGCTGGATAACTATTATGCATAATGATGAGACGTGGCGGGAATATATTCGGAATATAACAGTGTATTATTAATGTGTATTCTGATGTATATATATTATATAGGTAGATATTCCTACCTATTCGTGTTAAAAGTTATTTAATATATAAAGGAAAACATATTTAAATTTTCACAGGATATATATGAATTTATATTTACATTTTAGTTACATTATGTTATCGAGAGAAGTTAATTAAGTAGTCACGCTTCGCTGAACATAGTATTAATTCACCGTATTCCATGTATATTATTATAGTAAACTAACTACAAGTATTACCATAACATGTAATAGTATGTAATAAAGTATACTATATTATTAACTAAATAGTACAGCATACGAACCGGGGGCACCTGACTTACTATAGTTATAGCTAGAGCTATATATGTTTATTTATAATGTAATGCAGTGTTACACTATAGCTTTATACGTCGCTATATTCCGTTTATATTCCAACTATGCAGATATAACATGTAGTTATATTATCTAATATTCACAATAGTCACGTGTTTCATAATTTGTTATAACAAATATATAACGAAAATATTCGTAATACGATTAATTAATTATTTGAAATGTTAAAATGAGAGAATTCAATACTAAAACATAGGATAATAGGCTATCGTGTATTTGTATGTAGAATATACGTTATAATATAAACTGTAATACATAATTATAAAATATAATACAGTGTTATATATAATACATATATAATAATAATAATAATAATATTTATATATTAAGTAAATCGCGTATAATATTAGAAAATATAAATAGTCATGTTATAAATAAGTGAGAGGGGCCCATGACAATATTTAACATAAGCATTTTTATTATTGTATTTTCATATAATGTTTATTAATTTCTAGATAAACACAAGAGAAACAATAATTACCTGGAGTCGATCCTGGGACCTCTCACTTACTAAAGTTTGACTGTTCCACTGATCCGTACACCCCAGGCTATATTTACATTTTTATATCAATTTCTGCTAATAAATTAAAATAATAAGATTCATAACTTAATATCTCGTAATACTATTCAAGTAAAGGTTGAACAGGGAATCGTTAACTTTCTAAATGTGGAGGATTTTAAAATAGTGGTTGTCAACTTTATTGTTTTTACATGCATCAATCAAATTCATATTCACGAATAACATCGATTTACCTTTCTCTAGTATTAAATATTAATAAAAATATAATTATTTTTAAATATATAAATATAATAATTATATACATTTTAAATAATATAAACATATAACGAACTATTATGAAGTATACGTTTATACTTAGGTAAAATACAAATATATAGTTGATATATATTATATTCAAATTCAAATCGCCAATGACATTACTTTTACTTACGTTTCGATCCGTTCATTCATATAAAGAAGCTGAACACTCGACTGGTCATCATTCGAGTTTACCTTCTCTTAATACACGTTCATCATGTCCGATACAAATAACAACACCCCCCCCCACCCAAAGTTAACCCCACTCTACCCCCTAACTTCCCCCAAATACTACTGGGGTACATGGAACAGCTGATGGTAGACAACGGCTACACGAATAACGACCTCACTAACGATATATGTACAGCGCTTCCGGCGTTAGAAGCCGGCACTTCTAGTCGTAAGGATATAGAGTTTGCATCATCAATAGGTTCGGGGGCTGTGAAGACTTCAACCGTGACGAGTACACGAGAACAGCAAGTTTTAAAACCGATGCCAGTTTTAGGAACTCGAGCTAAGCAAATTTCAAGAAAAGCAAAAGGAAACGGAAATAATACCAGAACAAATCATTAAAATAACTACAGGATGGTGAATGAAGAGAAGAATGTAGAAGAGAACGGTGTCCGGACATGTTATTTGAATACCACATACCAATCGGCCCTTTTTAGGGCCACCCACTTTTAACGATGTTTATTTTATAATTACATATATTTTAATACTTAATTTTGCCTTATTAATCTGCGCATATTCAATAATCTAAACAGTATTAGTTAGTAATTAGATCGTAGCGAATTATATAGTATATATATATATATGTCTATAGACTATATACAGAGTATATATATATACTATATCTGCCGATCCTATATGCATTAATGACCTACATAATATGTTCATAGTTGTAGTGTTAAACTATAGGACTATTAACTACCTATATTCGCTAATCGCTTAAGTATATAAATGTAAATTATTTTAGTATCATATAATATACAATAAATAATACATAATTGTATCCATAATATGATAATTAAAGTATTATATAAATAATTATCCTATTTAGGGTAAACCGGCACATTCACATGTGAATAGATATCCATTACATATGTCGTATATACACAATAGGCAATCTATTCATTGAATTGGATGAGTTTATTTTATTATATTAACATATACATGGCTTCGTATTTATAATACATAGTATATTATAGTATATGCTATAGTATATATATATATATATATTTATTTTTATTTTTAAATATTTTATTGACTACAAAATCACGTGGTGGTTATGGGCGTCATGAGAAGGAAACAAAAATAAAATAAATAAAGTACAATAAAAATAAAGGAAAAGGTAGGTTACAATGTTAATAGGTGCGTGGAGAGTTTACATATATATATATATATATATATATATATATATATATATATATATATATATATATATATAAGTGACTAGATGTTATTGACAGAAAGCCAGACGATAACAGGAGAGCGACTAATTCTGTTTGTTATTACAGAGATGGCGCTCTTCTAAAGAGATGCGTACATTGTTAACACGGACATGCGCAGTGTTGACACCTGGCTGTATAGTGGTTGACCAGTCTATTATGTATTCTATTGGATGCTTTCTTTTGTCAAATAGATAGTATATATATAGACATACAAAATAGTGAATAATATGATTTATTTTATTATGATATTTCTATATAAATTGTATATTTACAATATTTATAATTTTATTTATGAAAATATCTATTTATTTTATTATATATATATATATATATATATATATATATATATATTGTTATTGTTATTTTTATTTGGTGGAGACCTTTCATACCATCCAGGAATTTAGATGATTTTCTCACTTATAACCATATATGGCTCTAATGTCCCTTCGAAGCCGCTCTCATGTTAAGGCATCCATGGTTTTAACGAGAGCCGATCATTTATTTATACACAATTATATAAGATCACTTCTAAATAATATTTTAAAACCAATTTAAAAAATTAATTAATGGTCCGGACGAGGCTCGAACCCGTGTTCTATAGTATACTGCTTGTATGTCTGACGCCTTAGCCACTGAGCCACACAGGCAGTTAAATACATATATATTTATATAGTGAATAACAGTACCTTTTTATGGTATTAAATGGGTATTTATTGAGTAATTTACCAACTATTATTATTTGCCCACCCTACTTTTCAATTTTTGTCTACATAAACATTTGAAAATTGTCATAATCTATATCATAATCATATTTATTTAGTATAAATCAATAGATGTATTTTATTAGTTTGTTTATCATATACAATTGAAAATAAAATAATAATTTTTGGAATTTCACTCCCATATTTCAAATACTTAAAAATTGTGCTAGTGTATATTATACTATATTAGTACCCTGGATTAGTACATATAATTTATACACTATATTATACACTAATTATACAGCGGAGTGACTTCACTACCGGTGAGGACATGCATGTCCTCTCTATTAGCGTACCTCTCTCTCGTTATCTATACATCTCTATGTGGGCGTGGTCTCCGCGAGGGTGATATCGGCGCATGCGCATCGCGGGAAGTTACGTAATACGGTGGTGACGTCATCTAGCGCACTGTTACGTAATGCAGTGATGCACATGCTAGCTAGCTATGACGTAATACATAGTTACGTGATATATTCGCACCATCGATATAAAGTAAGTGCACAGTTAGAAAATATGGTACAAGAGGTGATTCTCAAATGGTACATTAGCTCATGTACCATCTGAGGATATTAATTTGTATTTCTAGATGGTACATTAGGAAATTTATTTGAAATGGTACAATACAGCGTTTTCAAAATGGTACATGAGGAAATTTATTAAAAATGGTACAATACAGCGTTTTCAAAATGGTACATTAGGAAATTTATTCAAAATGGTACAATACAGCGTTTTCAAAATGGTACGTTATATAATATAATGTAAATGGTACATTAGGTTGTTTAAATTATGGTACATTATGAAATATATGTGAAATGGTACATTATATAGTTTTCAAAATGGTACTCAATGTAATATAATGATATGGTACACTGGGTTTTTTAAATGATGGTACCTTAGGAAATATATGTTATGGTAGCCCAGCTAACAGTAATAGCAGCATAATAGCAGCATAACAGCATATGTTATAGCCTAAAATGTTTACATTGTGTTATTATGCTGCCATTATGCTGCTATTAAATGTCTATTATGCTGCTATTAATTGTTCATGCTATTATGCTGCTATTATGCTGCTATTAATTTTAAAATATATTATACTGCTATTATGCTGCTATTCTAATAATAGCAGTATAATAGCATCATAATATACTTTTAAAATTAATAGCAAATAATATTATCACAATGGCAGCATAATAGCAGCATAACAGCAGTATAATAGCATGACAAATTAATAGCAGCATAATAGACATTTAATAGCAGCATAATGGCAGAATAATAACACAATGTAAACATTTGAGGCTATAAAATATGCTGTTATGCTGCTATTATGCTGCTCTTACTGTTAGCTGGGAGCCTATATTATTTAATATTCAAAATGGTACTCTATGGAATAGGTGGGGATATACCCTATACATATAAGGGGTGAAGCCCTTTAGATTGGTATGCCGGTATTCGTATGCGGTATTAATATATAACATATTTGATTTATGGAATATAGTTTAAATGATAAACCTAGTTTTTTTTAATATAAAACATGAGTAGATATAATTAATTGGTAGGGATGATTACAAATATTACAATATTCAATACAATATATATAGGCCTAAATATATTATATTTCGTATAGAGTTAACTCTATAATTATAACTATATTATAATATGTATATGCATGCATCAAGCTGTATGAATTTCACTGTGAATCAAATATATTTATATAAAAATATATATATTTAAAAACATAATTATATTGTAAAAAGATACAAAATATGCCAATACTGCAGTGTCCCATGGGATTCGAACTACAATTACTGCAAGATTTAGCAAGGTAGGTACACCTAAGTACACGCCTAACTATAGTCGAGATATATCTCGACTATAGTCGGGATATATAATCCTATTTATATTATATATAATCTATAATATATATATATAACCTATAGGTTTATTATATTTATATATTTAAGAATAATTTGTGATTTATATTATAATTTGTAATACAACAGTTTACCTATTTGTGTAATCTTATTATATAATTATTACATTTACCTTAATAATTAGATTATATATGATCGATAGTAATTAATTAACTTGACACATAATTAGTTCAATTACTGCAATAATTACAGTAATGGTTACTTAGTTTTACTTATTAAAACTTTGACTATAATACTATAGTATTAGTAACTTATATATAAGTTACTATTATAGTTATACCTATTATTATTATAATGCAAATATTATATTAAATATATAATAATTATAGTAACTATTATAGTTATTATACTACTATACAAATTTACGTAGTGTTACTTTATTTATATGTAGGGTATTCCTATACCATCGAAGTGTCTAAACTTTCTTTATATTGATGAAGATGATCATCATCACCATGATATAGGTATATATAGGTATATATATATAGGTATATATACCTATATATATATAGGTATATATCCTACACATTTTATTTTTGTTTCTACTTTAAATTAAACTGTCTTTCATAAACTATATAATACTATTGTGTATGTACAATATAATATTGAATATTCGCATTATAATTAATTCATTTTAAACGAAATATTTTGAATTTGTTTAAATAATTATTTAACATAATAAACATTTAAATGTTAGTAAATCAAATTATAGTTACAATAATCATTATATTAATGGTAACCATAATAACTCAACAATAATTTAAGTATCGTTGTTATATTAATATATACATATAATATATTGCCTATACTTTAAATTAAACGGTCTTTCAGAAACTAGATAATACTACTATGTATGTGCACTATTCGCATTATAATTAAGTCATTTGAAACTTATTATTTATAATATTTTCGAAAATAAATGTTAGGAAAAAGTATAATTTGTATAATTAAATATCATAATATATAGTTAAACAAAAAATATATGTCTAATTATAGTAATTAAAATGATATACATTAAATTGTGTTTTTATGATGAAACAATTTGTATTTACATTGGCTAATTTTATCTGATTACAAAATAAATATATGAATTTAATATTATTTTTTCATACTCTCCAATTCTACTAATTATTTTATACTAGCATCAATAAAAAAAATCTCATTGTAATACCTAGATTTAATATAATATTAATTCAAGTATTAATTGTACCCAGTAACTTACTGATTACAATTATATTCGATAAATACATCTTATTTATACGTTGATTATAATTTATTTATAACACCGTAATGTTATGTTCTATTATATCGTACTATCACCATGCAGCACACATCACTTTCACATCCCATCACAACGTACTATCACGTTCCAGCATAATATACTATTACGTTACAGCATGTCATACTAATACGTTCCAGCATAATGTACTATTACGTTCCAGCATATCATACTATAACGTTCCAGCATAATATACTATTACGTTCCAGCATATCATACTAATACGTTCCAGCATAATGTACTATTACGTTCCAGCATATCATACTAATACGTTCCAGCATAATGTACTATTACGTTCCAGCATAATGTACTATTACGTTCCAGCATATCATACTAATACGTTCCAGCATAATGTACTATTACGTTCCAGCATAATGTACTATTACGTTCCAGCATATCATACTAATACGTTCCAGCATAATGTACTATTACGTTCCAGCATATCATACTATTACGTTCCAGCATAATGTACTATTACGTTCCATCATATCATATTCGTATGATAATCATATTAATACGTTCCAGCATAATGTACTATTACGTTCCAGCATAATGTACTATTACGTTCCAGCATATCATACTATAACGTTCCAGCATAATATACTATTACGTTCCAGCATATCATACTAATACGTTCCAGCATAATGTACTATTACGTTCCAGCATATCATACTAATACGTTCCAGCATAATGTACTATTACGTTCCAGCATAATGTACTATTACGTTCCAGCATATCATACTAATACGTTCCAGCATAATGTACTATTACGTTCCAGCATAATGTACTATTACGTTCCAGCATATCATACTAATACGTTCCAGCATAATGTACTATTACGTTCCAGCATATCATACTATTACGTTCCAACATAATGTACTATTACGTTCCAGCATATCATACTAATACGTTCCAGCATAATGTACTATTACGTTCCAGCATAATGTACTATTACGTTCCAGCATATCATACTATAACGTTCCAGCATAATGTACTATTACGTTCCAGCATATCATACTATAACGTTCCAGCATAATGTACTATTACGTTCCAGCATATCATACTAATACGTTCCAGCATAATGTACTATTACTTTCCAGCATATCATACTAATACGTTCCAGCATAATGTACTATTACGTTCCAGCATAATGTACTATTACGTTCCAGCATATCATACTAATACGTTCCAGCATAATGTACTATTACGTTCCAGCATAATGTACTATTACGTTCCAGCATATCATACTAATACGTTCCAGCATAATGTACTATTACGTTCCAGCATATCATACTATTACGTTCCAGCATAATGTACTATTACGTTCCATCATATCATATTCGTATGATAATCATATTAATACGTTCCAGCATAATGTACTATTACGTTCCAGCATAATGTACTATTACGTTCCAGCATATCATACTATAACGTTCCAGCATAATATACTATTACGTTCCAGCATATCATACTAATACGTTCCAGCATAATGTACTATTACGTTCCAGCATATCATACTAATACGTTCCAGCATAATGTACTATTACGTTCCAGCATAATGTACTATTACGTTCCAGCATATCATACTAATACGTTCCAGCATAATGTACTATTACGTTCCAGCATAATGTACTATTACGTTCCAGCATATCATACTAATACGTTCCAGCATAATGTACTATTACGTTCCAGCATATCATACTATTACGTTCCAACATAATGTACTATTACGTTCCAGCATATCATACTAATACGTTCCAGCATAATGTACTATTACGTTCCAGCATAATGTACTATTACGTTCCAGCATATCATACTATAACGTTCCAGCATAATGTACTATTACGTTCCAGCATATCATACTATAACGTTCCAGCATAATGTACTATTACGTTCCAGCATATCATACTATAACGTTCCAGCATAATGTACTATTACGTTCCAGCATATCATACTATCACGCTTCAGCATAAGGTACTGTCACGTTCCAGAATATCATACTATACTGTTCCATCGCAGCGTACTACTACCGTACATCCACATCTTGATACGACTCCAGAACACTATAATAATATATTACAGAACTGTGCAGTATATTTTAGAACAATCGTACTGGAACACTTGTTCCGGGACGTATAAGTGAGGTAATGTAACGTACTAAAATCAGTATGCCGTATCAATATTGTACCATGATAAATGTGGGATCATATACAGTTATGGGAGTTAATAAATAAATATACAATAATATGATTACATAACAATTATAAGTTATTTTCAATATTAATATATTAATGTTATAATTACAAATACTATTCATATTTATCAATATATTAATTATATTTATAAAAAAAAGTGAAATGTATCTATCTCAGGTCATTGATATATTCATATATATATATATCTGATCTTAAAGTTCTCTTGATCATATATATATTGATAATATATATTACTATTGATCATTATTATATTAATTAATATATTATAATATTTAAATATAATTAATGGATTAATCGAAATAGTGTTATTTATAACTCATTTATTAAATGTATAATAATTTCTGAAAATGTTTAATAATATAATTATAATAATATTAAATATTTTAATACTTTTTACCCTAAGGCTTTTTACTATAAATCCTATAAGTGAAATACATATTTAGTTATATTATAATTCTTTTAATACTATTAACAAATAATTAATATTAGTTAATCTAATTGTTATTAATATTCGATATATATATATATCATTGTTATAAAACAATATTTATAAAATATCTACAAAATTATTCAAAAGTTTGATGACGAAAATATGGCGGACATTTATTCACGATCTTCTATGTTCAACTATGTGTATACGTGTATACCCAATACAAGTAAATGCTTTAATTTAATCTAATCTTACAATAATCGATATATATAATATTATAAAATAATTTTTGTTATATTGATATTCATTTTCCGCATACGATCTAATTAGTAGCTATTTAAGGCGCACGTAATTTATATCCATCTGATATCCATATGTGGAATTATATATGTCATAACACTCATAATACAACATCCCCTTTCTGCCAGGAACTTTTGTTTACATGTTTGTTAAAATTTACTTACTCACTACTAGCAAATTATAACCATAAATTATATGAAATATATACATATTCAGGATTATAAATTAAAATATGATTATTTATATTGATTTTATTCAAAACATTATTTAGGTATCATTAATCATTATTTTTTATAACGTTTTATTTCTAATATTAAAATATTTGTGTATTCATTTGTAATTTTAAATTTAATTATAAATCAGTAAAATATTTGTATTTATATTAATTTTATTCATTATTATTATAAATTTGTATTTATAATATTGAATTATTTTTTATATTCATTTGTAATTTAATATATTTAATTAAAAATCATTAAAATATTATTATTTATATTAATTTTATTCATTACATTATTTATTATATTATCATCAATCATTATTTTTTATAAATTTGTATTTATAATATTTAACTATTTTTGATATTTATTTGTAATTATATATTTAATTATAAATCATTAAAATATTATTATTTACTGTAATTTTTTTCATAAAATTTGTATTAAAAAATCATATTTTTTTTCATATTTATTTATTTTTAATAATCATTATAATGTCATCATTTAGTTGCTCAATTTGTAAAGTTAAATTTAATTATGTTATACAGATACAAGATACTCAGAATCACATCGACATTTCAGATGAAGAGGATAACACGATTTCAGATGAATATAATGTTAATATTCAATTAATGTCTATAATTATTATTAAGGGGTGTGCTTATTTCATTTGTTTTTCACAAATTATTTTACTTTAAAATATAATTAATTATTATTAAAATAATGTATTAAATGTGTGTGACTGTAATATGACTTATCTATTCTTTATATAAATATACTCCTCATTTTTACATCATATACTAAACATGTATAATAATTACCAACATAAAATGGTTTTAATAATTATATAACATTTTTTGAGATAATTATCATTTATATATATATACCTAATACTCCTAGGAATTCTAGATAACAATATGTTTTATACTCTTTATTATCAACAAATATATATATAAATATAATGTTAAATTATTATCTTAATTATGTTATACAGATACAAGATACTCAGAATCACATCGACATCTTCAGATGAAGAGGATAACACGATTTCAGATAAATATAATGTTAATATTCAATTAATGTCTATAATTATTATTATTAAGGGGTGTTCTCATTTCATTTGTTTTTCACAAATTATTTTACTTTAAAATATAATTAATTATTATTAAAATAATGTATTAAATGTGTGTGACTGTAATATGACTTATCTATTCTTTATATAAATATACTCCTAATTTTTACATCATATACTAAACATGTATAATAATTACCAACATAAAATGGTTTTAATAATTATATAACATTTTTTGAGATAATTATCATTTATATATATATACCTAATATACCTATATACCTACTCCTAGGAATTCTAGATAACAATATGTTTTATACTCTTTATTATCAACAAATATATATATAAATATAATGTTAAATTATTATCTTAATTATGTTATACAGATACAAGATACTCAGAATCACATCGACATCTTCAGATGAAGAGGATAACACGATTTCAGATAAATATAATGTTAATATTCAATTAATGTCTATAATTATTATTATTAAGGGGTGTTCTCATTTCATTTGTTTTTCACAAATTATTTTACTTTAAAATATAATTAATTATTATTAAAATAATGTATTAAATGTGTGTGACTGTAATATGACTTATCTATTCTTTATATAAATATACTCCTCATATTTACATCATATACTAAACATGTATAATAATTACCAACATAAAATGGTTTTAATAATTATATAACATTTTTTGAGATAATTATCATTTATATATATATATACCTAATACTCCTAGGAATTCTAGATAACAATATGTTTTATACTTTTTATTATCAACAAATATATATATAAATATAATGTTAAATTATTATCTTAATTATGTTATACAGATACAAGATACTCAGAATCACATCGAAATGTCAGATGAAGAGGATAACACGATTTCAGATAAATATAATGTTAATATTCAATTAATGTCTATAATTATTATTATTAAGGGGTGTTCTTATTTCATTTGTTTTTCACAAATTATTTTACTTTAAAATATAATTAATTATTATTAAAATAATGTATTAAATGTGTGTGACTGTAATATGACTTATCTATTCTTTATATAAATATACTCCTCATATTTACATCATATACTAAACATGTATAATAATTACCAACATAAAATGGTTTTAATAATTATATAACATTTTTTGAGATAATTATCATTTATATATATATATACCTAATACTCCTAGGAATTCTAGATAACAATATGTTTTATACTCTTTATTATCAACAAATATATATATAAATATAATGTTAAATTATTATCTTAATTATGTTATACAGATACAAAATACTCAGAATCACATCGACATCTTCAGATGAAGAGGATAACACGATTTCAGATAAATATAATGTTAATATTCAATTAATGTCTATAATTATTATTATTAAGGGGTGTTCTCATTTCATTTGTTTTTCACAAATTATTTTACTTTAAAATATAATTAATTATTATTAAAATAATGTATTAAATGTCGTTCAGAGAGCAACTGTGTGTGTGACTGTAATATGACTTATCTATTCTTTATATAAATTTACTCCTCATATTTACATCATATACTAAACATGTATAATAATTACCAACATAAAATGGTTTTAATAATTATATAACATTTTTTGAGATAATTATCATTTATATATATATACCTAATACTCCTAGGAATTCTAGATAACAATATGTTTTATACTTTTTATTATCAACAAATATATATATAAATATAATGTTAAATTATTATCTTAATTATGTTATACAGATACAAGATACTCAGAATCACATCGAAATGTCAGATGAAGAGGATAACACGATTTCAGATAAATATAATGTTAATATTCAATTAATGTCTATAATTATTATTATTAAGGGGTGTTCTTATTTCATTTGTTTTTCACAAATTATTTTACTTTAAAATATAATTAATTATTATTAAAATAATGCATTAAATGTGTGTGACTGTAATATGACTTATCTATTCTTTATATAAATATACTCCTCATATTTACATCATATACTAAACATTATGTATAATAATTTCCAACATAAAAAGGTTTTAATAATTATATAACATTTTTTTTAACTATTTATGAGATAATTATCATTTATATATATATATATATACTTAAGGGGATCCCGCTCATAACACGCAATTTGCCAATTTCGTGTATAGATAGGAAAATAGATAGGAAAAACATAGGTCCACTAAACAAAATAGAACTGATATTCTATACATTCAATTGATCTAATTTTTTTTGTAATATATTCATAACATATACATGCATAGGAAAATAGAAAGATATTTTTAATATTATTAATTATTATATTATATATATCACAATTTCAGATAAATATAATGTTAATATTCAATTAATGTCTATAATTATTATTTTGTTTTTCACAAATTATTTTACTTTAAAATATAATTAATTATTATTAAAATAATGTATTAAATGTCGTTCAGAGAGAAACTGTGTGTATGTGTGTGTGTGTGTGTGTGTGTGTGTGTGTGTGTGTGTGTCTGTAAGTCTGTAATGTGACATCTATTCTTTATATAAATATACTCCTCATATTTACATCATATACTAAACATTATGTTTAGAAACTTAAGATTCATATCTCGCTATTTTTTATAAATTTAATGAAGTTAGATATTAGATAATTAAATTCCTGTTAGTAATGCATTATAATATACTAGCTGTACCCTAACCGGCTTTGCTCGGTTCTTGATTAATATGATATATAGTATTTATTAATTGTAGCTATTCCTGATTCTGCATTACTAAGCTTTACATTTTTTCTTAGTTAATAATTACTAATTCTAATTGTATCTGAGCAAGAGTTGTTCGTTTTAAAGATTTATTTGTAATATCTTTGGCATAAAGCAATACTTGTTTCTTATATAGAAAATATATTTAGAATATATACTATTTTATTAATTATATATTTAAATAAAATTCTATAGGCTTAGGCTTATATTTTCTACTGTATTATATGTTATATTTTCAATATTTGTTTATTATCTAGAACATATAATTAGAGATTTTTTATATATATATATATATATATTAATCAATATTTCTTTTACACAGGGTATTACTAAAGCTCCAATGATATTTTGGAGAGATGGACAGTGCACAATAATATGTGAGAATCAAATCATTTATATAAATAATGATTTATGTAATGCCTTTAATGTATATTTTATCATATACCAATTGTTTAACATTAAATACCCATCTAATATTTATAATACATGTATTTTATAAATAATTTAATTTGTATAGAATTTAAAACTACAAAATTGTTAAATTTAATAAAAAAAATATATATACAAATTAATATATCTTATTTCATTCATTATCTAATTATTTAATTATATACATATATATTACTATTATATATTATTGTTTATATAGTATATATTAAATATTGTAACTGGTTCCAGATATAAAATATTATAATAAACTATTTTCTAATGCTGCACTTGCTTATTTTTGTAGGTATATTAGCTCATTTTAAAATGGAACATTAACCCTAGTTCAGATGTTACATTAGCCCTTATTCAGATGGTACTTTAGTTAGTTTTCAAATGGTACATTAGCCTTTATCCAGATGGTACTTTAGTTAGTTTTCAAATGGTACATTAGCTTGTTTTCAAATGGTACATTAGCTCGTTTTCAAATGGTACATGAGCTCGTTTTCAAATGGTACAATAGCTCGTTTTCAAATGGTACAATAGCTCGTTTTCAAATGGTACATGAGCTCGTTTTCAAATGGTACATGAGCTCGTTTTCAAATGGTACATGAGCTCGTTTTCAAATGGTACAATAGCTCGTTTTCAAATGGTACAATAGCTCGTTTTCAAATGGTACATGAGCTCGTTTTCAAATGGTACACGAGCTCGTTTTCAAATGGTACACGAGCTCGTTTTCAAATGGTACATGAGCTCGTTTTCAAATGGTACATTAGCCCTTTTCAAATGGTACATGAGCTCGTTTTCAAATGGTACATGAGCTCGTTTTCAAATGGTACATTAGCCCTTTTCAA
Source organism: Osedax fenrisi (assembly GCA_964019155.1). Taxonomy (NCBI): domain Eukaryota; kingdom Metazoa; phylum Annelida; class Polychaeta; order Sabellida; family Siboglinidae; genus Osedax; species Osedax fenrisi. The sequence continues at coordinate 7,426,228 of OZ025246.1, read as the reverse complement.
ATGGTACATGAGCTCGTTTTCAAATGGAACAAAGCTATGGTCCCGTAGGTCATTCTCAAAAAGCCACATATATGTGGCATCTGGGGGACAACGACTGTATCCTTTTCAAACACCCTCTAGTACCATATTTTTCTAACTGTGTGGATAAGCAATTGACGCAAGCAATGCATGCTAGGGTGTGGTATTTAGGATACATTTACGAAAAATTCCAAAAAGTTCCAAATGATTATGTAATCAAGCGGTACTAACAGATTAGATGAAGACATTTGATTGGTTGAAGATTTTATTATATTTGAAAACTGTATATTTATTATTTACTTTGTTATAATTTAATATTTAATATTTGAATTTATCTTAAAACTAATATATTCAACTTTAATAATTATTAATTTAAAATTATACACGCATATTTCGATTATTGAGAATGACATTCTTCGAAATACTGTTGGTATTACAATATATTGCATTCAAAATATTATTAAATTTAAATTTATTTTATAATTAATGTTATCAAATATTTTAATTTAAATATTTATATCATATAATAATCATTATACCATGAATGACTGTACATTTAGCTTATTCTATATTCATATAATTATAATTTATTATATCCAATGCAAACTATAAAACCAAAATAATATTCCAGTGAATATAATCTATATAATAATAAATAATAATTATCATATAAAATTATAATTTGTTCGCACATTTTTGATCATAACTTTTTATTTAATATTAATTTAAAAAAACTAAAGGTAAATTGCATCATACTATTTAATAATATTTCCAATGATAGGGGAGGGAAGGGGGTAGTGGCCGATAATTAATATACCTCAGAAGATTTCTAATATATCGATAAATACTGAATGTTAGGCTCTTATTTTTTTGAATTAACTAGAAATCATATAATTCAAGAATAATGTAATTTCACTTGTATATATAAAGTGTTTATCCTAATATTATAAAAGTTTGATTAGGCATTAAAAAAGCACTAAAATAAGGCAAGGCTTTAGTAGTGGCCGCTAGTACCAGAAAATGCGATAGGTGTCTCGTAATATATTCGAATTATATTTGTTTAATTATGTAATATTAAATAATCATATTTATGATGCATACGCACCTTATTTGATTCAATGATTTAATTATATATACACATACTCTTATATATAAATAAGCATAAATATATATAATCGTGTTTTTTGTCAAAATTTGACAACAAATTATTATATAATAAATTAGAGTAATTATTTAATTATTTAAAAAAAATGTACTATATATTATAGATATTTGGATTATCTAAATATTGTATATATAACTTTTTATCCTATCAAGCACCATTTTAAGCGTTAATTAAAACGGCCACTACTCCATCCTCGGCCACTACCCCCTTCCCTCCACTACCAATTTTATTACATTGGAATCAATATAAAAAATCTCATTATAATACATAATTTATATATTATTAATACTAATTTATTATAATTCAGAATAAGTAGGATAAACTAGTAATACTTATTAATACTATTATATTGTAAATAAGTATTAATATATTGAATATATGTTAATGTATACTACCATTCGTAAACAATTAACTTTACTTATGTATTTATATACCACGTAACTCAAATAATATTTACAATATTTGTAATGTACGGTCATTTGAGATTTATTTCATATCATATATAATTTAAAAAAATAAATTATCTATATTATATAGAGTATCTATATATTATGAGTTAGAAATACATATTTAAATTGCAAAATATTTATATATATATATATATATATATACATGTATATATATATTAATAACAAATATCAAGTTTTAAATGCAAATTAATATTGTACAATATTTATATATCCTAATATATAAATTATATAATACAATAATATATACCCATTTTTGAAATGATTGCGGAAAAATTACATAAAAATAATATTTTATATCGATAAATTTAACACTGTTCAGATGTCCGATATTTATTCACAATTATCGATTAATGGGATAATTCTAGATTCAATAATATTAAATAAACAAGTATGTGTTTACCAATGAAATTAATATGTATTTTATAAGTTTGTAAAACATATTAACAGACCTAACTTAATTTATATTATAATCAAAAGTATTCATACTATTTAATAACATATGTTGCTAAAGTATCAAACTATAGTGTTATATATATATATATATATATATATATCGTAAATAAAACAAATACACGAGTAATATAAACAGCACTGTTTTCGCTATAGATTCTAATAATTTATAATTTTAAAATTAAGGCCATGACATATAAAATGATATGCTTGTGTGCATTTTATTTAGTATTGAATAAAATATTGTGACTAAAGTATAAGTTATAATTATTACATAGTGAAATTAATGCTGAAAAGTACATGATTTTACTCGTACATACGTTATCCGAAAAATAGTTTATAAAATAATGTACATGTGAACAGTGCTTTATAAACACATTACATTTTATATATATATATATATATATATATATATATGATTAATTATTAATGATCATCTACTATGTATTTCTGTAATATATTTACGCCATTATTTATATCGAATCAATGGCGAATCCCCCGTTTTCGTTAACGATGAATGTATCGCTAGACCACAGAGCTAGAGAGAAATTTCTCTCTAGCTCTATGCGCTAGACGCTACAAAACTTCACAATATCTCTCCACCAATTACTGTAAACTTTGGCCTATAGGCTTATTATATTAAGTATACTTCGAGAGAGCAATACGCGTCTCGTGCATCGAGTAGGCGTTCCTGGTTTGAGTGACAGCTGTGATCTTGTGGTCGGTTAGCCTGTGCTTGGCGGTATACAAACGATCTAGATTCTTGCTATATAAATTGCGGTAGTAAATCGTATTAGTACCCCCTCTATTATACTCTTGATCACGTTATATATGTATTTATTATGTTTTAAATACTAGCACACACATATATATATATATTATAATAATAATAATATTATTTATTATTTTATTCATCTATTTAACCGCGATGTTAATACAAATTAATACACATTTTAGATATATATATTGACCCCTTGATAAATAATAGACTTGTATATACTGTACAGTAGACCGGTTCGTACTAATTTTTTTTTCGCAATTTTAAAAACCTTCACATCTGTGACAATTATGTATGCTATGATGAATAAGTGTTTAAAATTTTAGACCTATATCCTAAATATTGTTATGTCACGAGACCTTTTTATTTTAACATTGAATACATACAAAATTTAACATGGGGCAGATATAGAAATACGTTTTATTCAATTTTTATAAAATTGAATGATTTTTTTTAAGCCAACTATGGATATATCCTAGAAACATATATAACAAGTAGTATTAACAATACAAAATATTTTTGATAACAATCTAGATGCCCAAATTTTATAAAATAATTTTAGTAAAAAAAAATATCTAAAAATCGTATAATTTAATATAAATAAATTATTATAATTTAATTTTAAAAATTAAAATATATAATTTATAGATAATAATAATACAATTCAAATTAATTATTAAAAAATTAAAAATTATTTTTAGAAAAAAAATTAACATCATTTGTACATTTTTTTGGATTTTTATTTGAAATATGAAATACAAAATATTTTTACATATTTTTTAATTTTTTTAAATTTATTTGTATAAAGGACATTTTATCTAACTCATATCCACAATTCAATATAATCTGATCACTCAAATTTATGTAAAGTATAATTATATATATATTAATTTTAAAAATTAATTATTTTTTTGAATTATTTTGAAATAAATACTTTAAAATTAATACTGTAAAATGGTGTATTTTCTCTAGTTTTAGGAGACATTAATATTGGTAATTTGTAGATATACAAATTAAATATAGATATTATATTATTAATAATTAAATAATGGTATATATTATATTAATTCATTAAATATAATACAAATACATAATTAATTTTAAATATTAATTTAAATATTTGTAAACATCAAAGATAATAAGATGGACTCATTACTATTATACATGGAATATTATACATTTTATTTAAAAATAATAATTTATATTTCAAACTTTAAATGCTTCGTGACCAAAGGTAACTATTTTTTTATAAAAATTGTTAATACATATTATACTAAAATATATATATGTATTTTATTTTATATGAAGGATTAAAAATTGAATCGAACGAACCGGTCTACTGTACAGTGTACACAAGGAGAGCCCGTTTTGTTAACTTTAGTTCCCTTCATATAAAATTGCCATCTCGTTCGGAATAACTCCTTTAATCATTACAGATATAACAAAAAATAATAATTGAAAACTGACAAAAATTCAGAAATCGAAACCATATTCAAAAATAGATAGGAATTTACATTGAAAATTTATGAAAAAATTTAAATTACAAATCTATGAAAGAAAAAATTGTGTACAAGTAAAAATTGCATATTATCACATGTAGTATATAACAACCTCTTTAAAAATAATTTAAAATATTTTTTTAAAATAATTAAATCGATCTACGGAAATTTTAATTTAATTTTTTAATTTTTTCTAAATTGAAAAACAAAATTAGCAATGGAATAATAAAAAAAAAATATATATATTATATATGTCTATCATCATTATATGAATATAAAATTATAAGTATTGTTATAAAAATAGCATATATTTATTCAAAAAATGTCTTTTATCGAGCATTTTAACAAAAATTAATTTTGGGGTAAAATAGTCGTAAACAATTTTTTGTTAGAAAATTAAATATTTTTTTTTATTATACCTCGTAGATATCAATTATAGGCTCACGACAAAGTTTGATCCTTAATTAAAATAATTTATCAAAAATATAGTCGAATAATTTACATTAATTAAAAAATAAAAAAAATAAAATTAATTTTAAATTTTTAAATAATGTTTACTTTATTAATATTATAATATATTTATAAACGTATTTGCCAAATATTTTATTTTTATGACAACGCGCACTTGCACAAATATATAAAATACATAAGAAAAAATGTCTATTTATAGAAATTTAAATTATAAAATAAATGAAATATTTCTTCATTAAAGTACACTTCGCTTTACCAATATTACATATTTTGTGATGAAACTTTTCAAATATGTTTATTATGACATGTATGACCTACTATAACTGAGAGAGAAAAACTTTCAAAAACGGGCTCCCCACTGTACAGTGTACACTGTACAATATACACTATATTAAATAACTGCGAGGGGCTAAGGTTAAGCTATAACACACAAAATATGTAATATATCCTGTGTTTTGATCTAATAATTAATATGTTAAATTTATGGTTTATAAATTAATTTATAAAATATTATTATATCAAGGGCATGTCCTTGGTATTACTACTGCTTGTAATGTTATAATGGTAGCCAATGAAAGATGTTCATCCTATAGTGTATAACGTAGTCAGCGTGTGTGTATATCAGGTGTGCGGGTCGGTGCGGTGTGCGGTGCGTAAGAGTGACACGCTTCACTAGTTATTATGCAAGAGTATTACGTAATAGCGAGACGCAAACCGTAAGATAAGGACATCGGCATAGGACATGGACTCGACCGGACACGGCAAAGTTAATTAATAATAGTTAATTAATAATAGTTCATTTGTGAATCGATTTACATAAAATATTACATCATTATACAGGCTACATTCTATATAATTGTATTACATTATGTGGGCAATAATATTCAAATTATCTGTTCATATTACCTGCTTAATTTATTTATAATTAATTATTATTATTCACAACATAAATTACTCATTAGATACATAGTATTTCAATGTAATAATTATATCTATATAATATAGGTAACATAAATAAGAAACATGTTTTTTTTCAATAATTGTTTTCTTATAGAGAGGTTTTCTTATAAATAGGATGATTTCTTATTCATCAGACTCATTGTTATCTATCAATCTACTATATATTGTAGTGTACACGTGTTAATTGCACTCCCTCATCTCACAGGAGACTGATGTGCATAGCATTCATGTTATTAATAATATAACACTATTTTAATAGGCAATTAAATAGTTCTTCATGCTTGCCTGTTGCATGAGCTGACCGCAGTGAGAAATTCAAAATTAATTAACTAATTGCAATTAATTATTGTTACATATACATTACTATACCAACATAAATCTAGATATAATCTATTACATTAACTTTTCGTATAGAGAGGTAATATTTCCAAAAAAGTATAACAATAATTTCTTATAAAGAGATATTATTTATAAAAGATTTTCTTATAAAGATGTTTTTATAGTAATGTTTCACTTTATATATCATATATATATTATTAAATTATTTTAAATTATTGTATTACTATTTATTTTGAATAAGTTAACATATTTTATAAATCGCAATTAATTAAATTAATAAATAAAACATTATATAAGTGATCGTTATTTAATTACCCCCAATAAACATATACCGCATACCCTCGATATACCGCCAAGCTCAGGAGTGGCATATTTGGGCGTTATTAATGATGGCGGTATATACAATATAATATTTAGTAGATAGACTGGAAATACTTTAGATTAAATACTTATGTTCGATAATTCCGACTTATCCATAGTCCGACTTACCGAGAGTTGACTGTATATATATATATATAGGTCTCTCTACTATACAATAACCAGTAAACATAAGAAATATCGACTGTTCGCTGAAGCGTAACATCTTACATAATACTGTCACTAGAGCTGGATTACGTAACGTTAGTGAACGTAATCTACTTCAGTGTGTGACGTAATGTTCAATACATAATACATGTTGTTATATATTGAATATCAATTTAAATAATATATATATATATATATATATATATACAGTCAACTCCCGATAAGTCGGACTCGCAAGGGAACGGGAAAAGTGTCCGACTTAGCGAGATGTCCGACTTATCGAGATTCATAATATCATGCAAATAAGGCATGCGACGCCGAACGTGAGTTTAATGATTACCGACATGTGGAATTATACAACAATCAACAACATAACATATTGTATTCAATAATATTACTTACTAAAATTATAATATACATTATTCAAATTAAATATTTCTGATATTTTATAGAAAGTCCTACTTATCCAGTATACAAATCATAAAATGTACACTAATATGTGTCCGACTTATAGAAAAGTCTGACTTATCCAATCCAACTTATCCGACTTATCCGATTAATTTAACATGGATCTAGATACAAATCCAACCAAACCAAATAAATGTGTCCGACTTATCAAGAAGTCCGGCTTATCCGTAGTCCGACTTACCGAGAGTTGACTGTATATATATATATATATATATATATATATATATATATATATTTTTTTTTTGTAAGATACTGGGGGGGTATCCGTATTAGGTGACTTCACTTATGTATGTCCTTGTAATATCAGTAACTTCTCGTGTCCCGATACGTATGCCTAATGTTTGATGTATAAACTTACCTATCTATTACGTGTATAACTACAGTGGCAGTCGATACATTACAGTTGAGAATTCATCATTAAATCTCCCCATTATATGTGTAGGGAACGAGAAGAGAGACTATTAATAGATCACACTATTGTGTGTGTGTTCATGCTATAGAATATTATATTATCTTTAGTATATAGGTTTATAATATTCTATACATTAATATTAAAACTCGTAAATCTATATAATATATGTATGTAAAAGTATTAAGTAAAATATACTATACCTTACATATAAACGTTATATGGTAAATAAGTAATTAAATTTAATATATTCATACTAAATATATATAGTTAAATAATGTTAGTATATATATATATATATATATATATATATATATGTATGAGTATGTGTGTGTATTTGCATATGCGTATGTGTGTATGTGTATATGTGTGTTTGTTGTACTTCTAATATTTTAATAAATATACGATTTTATAATGGTAATATCGGGGAGGTAATATGTATATATTTGTATATTCCACTATTCCATATTGTATGATAAATAACAGTTTTACCATTCATAATATTAATACAAAAATAAGCGTTCTATTTAAGTACCATAGAGAAGTGCAGAATTTGTTAATACATTACGAGATATCAGTAGTTCCCATCACTGTAGAGAGTGACATAACATCAGTCACGTGACAATGGGGTAGGGGTGGGGCGATATGGATAACGAGGGTGGCGTGAAATACCTGCAATATAACTTAGTGTATCAGTGTAATTATGATGTATTCTATTATATCTAATCTACTTAAGTATCAATAATAGCATATATTTGATTTTAAATAATTAAATTAAACGTTATGATTAAAAAGTCGTGCACGATCCATGGGTATATATAATAAATGTATTCGTGTATAAGTTGTTGTATCAATTTGAATTATCTATTCTCTATATGAAAGTGTCTCTGTTATTTCTTCTGCGATGAATAATAAGTAATGATACATGTGAATCCGTTAGTAGAGGTGAAGGAGCAACGATAATACATTTAGTTTGACGAGGTTAACGTGTGAACTGTAGTAATAGGTTAATTATGTCGTAATAAGGGGGTTTCTATGTAGGAGTTACGTAATAGGCGGTCACGTGACTACCAATATATCGTTACTATGGCGATAGGGGGCGTGTATAACGTGTATGTATCACGTGTTGTGTTAGTTTTAAACATTGCCTTATACGTACATACAATATGATCATTTATATTTGTTATTGTAATACTTTTAACAAATACATAAACTTTATATATATTCATCATGTATATATTATAATACATATATAAAATATACTATATATATATATATATATATATATATATATATATATATATATATATATATATATATATTATAAACACTGTATTACGTAAGCAGGATGTACTATAACAATAGACGAGAAATGCACGTGGTCAATACTACTGATAACACAACAAAGAAAGTTACACAGTCCGAATAACAAGCTATACAAGTGGCAGGGTTGCTGCAGCAGTAGCTTTTGATCACACTCGCAGATATCAATAGTACTCCATGACTGCAGTAACATACAAACAGCGCCACGCAGCGGGGGGCTGGATAACTATTATGCATAATGATGAGCCGTGGCGGGAATATATTCGGAATATAACACTGTATTATTAATGTGTATTCTGTATATATATATATATATATATATTATATAGGTAGATATTCCTACATATTCGTGTAAAAAGTTATTTAATATATAAAGGAAAACATATTTAAATTTTCACAGGATATAGATGAATTACTATTTGCATTTTAGTTACATTATGTTATCGAGCGAAGTTAATTAAGTAGTCACGCTTCGCTGAACATCCTATTAATGCACCGTATTCCATGTATATTATTATAGTAAACTAACTACAAGTATTACCATAATATGTAATAGTATGTAATAAAGTGTACTATATTATTAACTAAATAGTACAGCTTACGAACAGGGGACACCTGACTTACTATAGCTAGAGCTATATATGTTTATTTATAATGTAATGAAGTGTTACCATATAGCTATATTCCTTTAACTACGTAGATATAACATGTAGTTATACTATCTAATATTCACAATAGTCACGTGTTTTATAATTTGTTATAACAAATATATATTCGTAATACGATTAATTAATTATTTGAAATGTTAAAATGAGAGAATTCAATACTAAAACATAGGATAATAATGTATCGTGTATTTGTATGTAGAATTATATGTAATATTATAAACTATAATATATAATCATAAAATATAATACAGTGTTATATATAATATATATATAATAATAATAATAATAGAAAATATAAATAGTCATGGACACATGTTATAAATAACAGAGATGGGGCCATGACAATATTTAATATAATAGTAAAACTTTTATTATTGTGTTTTGATATAATATTTATTAATTTCTTGATAAACACAAGAGAAACAATAATTATCTGGAGTCGAACTCGTGGCCTCTCGCTTACTAGAGTGTCACTGTTCCACTGATCCGTACACCCCAGGCTATATTTACATTTTTATATCAATGTCTGCTAATTAATTAAAATAATTAGATTCATAACTTAATATCTCGTAATAATATTCAAGTAAAGGTTGAACAGGGAATCGTTAACTTTCTAAATTTGGAGAACTTTACAATAGTGGTTGTCAAATTTATTGTTTTTACATGTATCAATAAAATTCATATTTACGAATAAAATCGATTTACGTTTCTCTAGTATTAAATATTAATTTTATATAGTATATAAAGATAATAATTAACATTTTTAATAATATAGAATATATAACGAACTATTATAAAGTATACGTTTATAGTTAGGTAAAATACAGATATATGGTTGATACACATTATATTCAATTTCAAATCGCCAATGACATTACGCTTACTTACGTTTGGATCCGTTTATTCGTATAAAGAAGCTGAACACTCTACTGGTTATCATTCGAGTTTAACATCTCTCGATACACGTTCATCATGACTGATACGAATAACAACACCTCCCCACCCAAAGTTAACCCCACTCTACCCCCTAACTTCCCCCAAATACTACTGGGGTACATGGAACAGCTGATGGTAGATAATGGCTACACGAATAACGACCTCACTAAAGATAGATGTACAGCGCTTCCTGCGTTAGAAGCCGGCACTTCTAGTCGTAAGGCTATAGAGTTAGCATCATCAATAGATTCGGGGGCTGTGAAGACTTCAACCGTGACGAGTACACGAGAACAGGAAGTTTTAAAACCGATGCCAGTTTTAGGAACTCGAGCTAAGCAAATTTCAAGAAAAGGAAAAGGAAACGGAAATAATACTAGAACAAATCATTAAAACGACTACAGGCTTGTGAATGAAAAGAAGAATGTCGAAGGGAACAGTGTCCGAACATGTTATTTGAATACCCCATACCAATCGGTCCTTTTTAGGGCCACCCACTTTTAACGATGTTTATTGTATAGTTACATATATTTTAATACTTAATGTTTCCTTATTAATCTGCGCATAATCTATAATTTAAACACTATTAGTTAGGGTTTATGTCATAGCGAATTATATAGTATTTATATATATATATATGTATATAGACTATATACAGAGTATATATATACTATACCTGCCGATCCTATATGCATTAATGACCTACATAATTAAGTTCAGTTGTAGTGTTAAACTAAAGGACTATTAACTACCTACATTCGCTAATCGCTCAAGTATATAAATGTACATTAATTTAGTATCATATAATATACAATAAATGATACATATTACATAATTGTATCCATAATATGGTAATTAAAGTATTCTATAATATTTATCCTATTTAGGGTAAACCGCACGGCACATTCACATGTGAATAGATATCCATTACATATGTATATACACAATAGGCAATCTATTCATTTAGTTGTAACAGTTTATTTTATTATATTAAAATATACACAATACATGCCTTCATATTTATAATACATAGTATATTATATTATATACTATAGTTTATATATATAAGTGACTAGATGTTATTGACAGAAAGCCAGATGATAACAGGAGAGCGACTAATTCTGTTTGTTATTACAGAGATGGCGCTCTTCTAAAGAGATGCGTACATTGTTAACACGGACATGCGCAGTGCTGACACCTGGCGGTATAGTGGTTGACCAATCTATTATGTATTCTATTGGATGGTTTATTTTGTAAAATATATACTATATATAGACATACAAAATAGTGAATAATATTATTTATTTTATTATGATATTTCTATATAAATTATATATTTACAATATTTCTCATTTTATTTATGAAAATATCTCTTTATTGTATTATATATATATAATCTTAATGTTACAATATTATAAATATTAATAATATATTTTGTATTATTTGTAGTATTTATTAATAACAATATATATATATATATATATATTGTTATTTTTATTTGGTGGAGACCTTTCATACCATCCAGGAATTTAGATGATTTTTTCACTTATAACCATATATGGCTCTAATGTCCTTTCGAAGCCGCTCTCATGTTAAGGCATCCATGGTTGTAACGAGAGCCGATCATTTATGTATACACAATTATATAAGATCACTTCTAAATAATATTTTAAGACTCATTTAAAAAAAATAATTAATAGTCCGGACGAGGCTCGAACCCGTGTTCTATAGTATACTGCTTGTGTGTCTGACGCCTTAGCCACTGAGCCACACAGGCAGTTAAATACATATATATTTATATAGTGAATAACAGTACCTTTTTATGGTATTAAATGGGTATTTATTGAGTAATTTACCAACTATTATTATTTGCCCACCCTACTTTTCAATTTTTGTCTACATAAACATTTGAAATTTGTCATAATCAATATATCATAATCATATTTATTTAGTATAAATCAATAGATGTATTTTATTAGTTTGTTTTTCATATACAATTGAAAATAAAATAATTATTTTTGGAATTTCACTCCCATATTTCAAATACTTAAAAATTGTGCTAGTGAATATTGTACTATATTAGTACCCTGGATTAGTACATATAATTTATACACTATGTTATACACTAATTATACAGCGGAGTGACGTCACTACCGGTAAGGACATGATGTCCTCTCTATTAGCGTACCTCTCTCTCGTTATCTATACATCTCTATATGGGCGTGGTCTCCGCGAGGGAGATATCGGCGCATACGCATCGCGGGAAGTTACGTAATACGGTGGCGACGTCATCTAGCGCACTGTTACGTAATGAAGTGACGCATGAGCTAGCTAGCTATGACGTAACGCATAGTCGCACACATGTGTGTGTATTAGTAATGTAAATAACACCGCAATCAACTGTTTATACCTTATGTAATAACGCAGTATTAATTCACTAACATAGTGTATAATATGATATATATATATATATATCTCTAATAAAAATCGTAACCTCTTACACCAAACATAGTTTGTATAATAGAATAATTTATAATAAACAAATTCATTACTTAACTAATATTTATTTAAAATATAAATATACATACATTTGTGACCTTGTGGACAATTATAGTGTAGTATATACTATACTATATTCATGTACACTAAATTATATTCGTCTTTATCATTATTTAAAACAAAAAAAGATATACACTATAATATTCGTGAACGCCTAATTTTTGAAATATATTTATGCCGAAAGGATTTCTTATTATTTTCTATACTAAAAATATGGAATAATATAAATTCAAACATAAAAATAAATAAAACATAACTACATTAATTCTGCAAAAAAAATCATGTCAAATGTATTGCTAATTAAAATTAAAATTATAAATTAACATTTATAAAAAATATTTTCTCTTTTCTTTTATGTTTGTAATTGTCAACCTGAACTTTATATCAAAATAATTGTTGTTGATGATACATAGTTATATAACTATTTTTACCTTTTAGACATTTATATAAAAATATCAAATTAAAAAAATAATAATGTTATTCTTATTGACTTTTATAATAAAGATGTTGTTAATCATTTTAGACTATAGTATAGTATATTCATAGTATAGTATAGTCATAGTATACTATATAACAATGAAACCAATATAATCCTTAATAAATATTTATTTTATGAATGATATCTATTGAAAATTACTTGTTATCACTCACAATTAATTTCTAATTTTTTATTTTTATTTTTATTTTATTTTTATTTTTATTTTTTATAGAAAAGTTACCTTATTTGCTTATTTTGTATATTCGTCTTAACATTTAATATCGTAATTTAAATTATTTCAATAATGCTTTTGTATTTATTCTATTTATTTTAATATATTCTATTTTATAGTTTATATAATTATTAAATGATGATTTAATCAATAACGAGTTAACAGATATCACTATTTTATAATATTATATTTATCTTAGTGTAAACAGGAAGTCAACCTTATTATTATTATGGGAAAGTATCCGATTACCGATCCCTCCTAATCAGGTCCGTATCTACGGAGGGGGGTCTGCGGGGGCAAGGCCCCCCTGAGAGGTAGGTTTCACCTTTTTTTCATATAGTATTTAGTAGATATTCAATTATATTTATATTTTTATTTTATTTATATTATATTTATTTATTAGAATGTATGTATTTTAGTCATAGAAATTATAGTGAGAATCCAATTCAGTATTTATGGTTTTATAAAAAATTCTAAAATTATGATAAATATTAAAATATTGTTAATAATTTTATTGTAATTAATTAGGGGAAAGTAACCTAATACGGACACTTTAACAATAAATGGTTTCTGAGATACCGAGAGTGTCCGTATTCGTGCACTGTCCGTATTCGGTTACTTTCCCCTAATAGTTACCCTATCATGAGCAAATAACACAAAATATTTAGTTTTCTAACTAATTTAGGAGCAGATAAATTAATAGATCACAGAATAACAGTAAAAGAATAACATATCCAACCAACCCCAAACCCAAACAATAACACTACAAAATATGAAAAAATAAATTTAAATTATAGTCCATCATCTCGGAAATGTTTGTCCTAAACGTACAAGTGGTAGTGCACCCGGAACATCTTTTAGAAATAAAATAAGAATATTGACCGATAATATATATATATATATATATACAAAATAAATCAAATTTAATTTATTTCCATTTTTAGATTATTGTACTTTCAAAGTAAGTGGTTACTACAATTGGAATTCCGCGATAGAAATATAAAATGGATTGATAAATTCTCCCAATCATGTGATTTCTTCTATGAATCGTATACAAAATATTCAAATGTTGATTGACTACCAGTGCACTCTCATAAAAAGTATTACAGGTTCGGTATTAGCACATATATCCAATTACCGACCCCCCCACCTGTTTATTATTGTCAATATAATTAAACAAAATATTCCTATTCCATTATATTTATATAGCTTTTATTACATTATTTGATTTATGTCAAAAAGTTAAATTAATGGTAATTGTCAAGCAGCAATTATTCTACAATTACACAGGTTCATATACCTAAATATGGTACTGATATATATATATATATTATATATATATATATATATATATATATATATATATATATATATATATTAGTACTATAGTATATATTATTATTATATAAGAGTTACGCCATTTGCATGTACACTTACCAAAGTGCATACGGGTAATTGCAGGAGTATACATATATGATGCATTTAATAAGATATAATAACAATTATGTATACATATTTGATATACCTACATATTACCTACATATATATTTTTAACTTGTTTATATTTCATAGTCCTATATAAATATATATATATATATATATATATATATATATATATATATATATATTCAAATTAATAATGAAAACATACTTCTTGATATTTGAATAAACTAATATTTGAGTATTCCCTGACGCAACATGTTTGCTTTACTACTAACACTAATAGTAATATTATTGATTTTTTTTGTAATTAGCTGATTCTAAATTAATTTCATATCCCACTCAAAGTTCTCTATGGAGATCAGATATTATAATTTATGATCTATTTGCCATATTATTTGATTATAACTTGACGGTGATACAAATTAATCTACCTTCTATATATCGTTATATAGATCTATAGGAGAGCGGGGCATGTTGAGACGGTTTTTTATTAAAACACGTATAGGTTAACTAATAATGTTATATATATATTTTTAATAAAATAAATCGCATAAGATAAATATAGTTTATGATCAATAAAAAATATTCATAAATCAGTGTAATGATAAATAATTAATTATATAATTATATTATTATTATTATTTAATTTGGCTCATTTAAAAAATAAACATAGTTAAAATTATATATTTATATTTATTTGTTATTAACAAGTATATTCACCAAGATTAATATTAAAACTAATGATGCTTTTAAGGCGAGATATTAGATTATGAGAGAGGTCCTGCATACCTATGTTTTATAAAACTTATTTCAATAATAATAATAATCTAATTAATTAAATATATAATTGAGTACATACTTTAAATAATTAAATAATTCGTTTATATGCTGGATTATTATTATTATTGAAATAAGTCATTAATTAATTAAATTAATTAATAAATAAATATGTTTAATGATACACGGGGCATTTTACCCTATGGTCAACCTGCTACGTTTCGCTATGTTCAACCTGTCCCATATCACTAGTATATATAAAAGTAATCTAATTAATTTATGAATGATAATTTTTAAATTTTTCATTTTATAATATATAGTATATTAAATATACTTTATTTATATACCATTAATAATGCTATGTTATTACAAAATATATTAATAATATCAAATTTAAAAATTTGAATCTGATATTATTGCCTATAAAATGTTCGATCGCTTTACAAGAAAATACTCCTCGCACCATATCGTCATACTACACTGATATGCTCGGTATTATGGAATATCTTTTAAGCAAACTTATAAATTATCTGCACGTTAGTAGGTAAAACCCAGACCATCCATCTTCCTGACCAACCTGATTCAGTTCTTTGTTCCTTGTTTGCCAATTTCTTCCAACAACAACTTTCTAGTATTATCAATGTACTTCCATACATCAACTCGTCACGACTCAATCTAAATTTAATATCCACTTAGAATCACTGTTCATGTTTTTAGCTTCCTACACATGACATTCTTTGATGACATCCTTGAAAACCAATTACCCCTTAATCCAATTACACTCAATCTACTTCATTCATTATCACCATATTTTATTGATATTATCACTAAAATCATTCATAGATCTCTTATATTATCTATTGTTTCACACACAATAAAATATTCATAGATTAATCCGATTTTAAAAAAATACTTATAACTAATCTAATTTATCAAGTTATCGTCAAATATCCCAGTTCTCATCCATAACTAAGACCTCCGAAAGAGTTGTGTCCAATCAACTTATTAATTACATTACGTCAAATGCTATTGTTTATAAATATCAAAGTGCGTATACTCCTCATCGTAGTACCGAAACTGCTCTTACTTTAATCATTAATGATATTCTTACATCTATTGATAATAAAGCCCCATGCTATCTCGTACTACTATACATATCTAGTGATTTTGATATTTTAAACATAATATTATTTCCATTAGACTTAATGAAATTAGTTTATATGGTCAATTCCACAATTGGTTTATGTATTTCATTTCATCTAGAACATCTTCTGTGAAGATTAACTCCTCGTCGTCTCCTCATTATGTTAACATATATGTATACATAGTGTTCCACAAGTCTACGTTATTGGCCCTATATTGTTCATTATTTATATTCCTCCTATAAAATCAATGTTTCACAAATATCCTAATATTAACTATCATCTATAGATATATATATGCCGATGATCTTCAGATACATGTTCTAGTGATTCTGGTATGGTTAAATGGCTATGTTTAATTGTATTACTGATCTCAATCATTGGTTCTCTTATAACTCAATTTCCTTAAAGTTGACTCAATCTAATACTATCATATTCACAAGACCCGGTAACCTCTATCAATAACTCATCCTTTTCTACTATATCTTCACTATTGGCTTCACTATAACCTCTCACCTATGCTACTCTCCACACATTAATAATATTATACGCACTACTAATTATTTTATATATAATATTAGAAAATCTCGTTATAAGCTAGATAAAGGTAAGCTTACCTTTGACATGAATAAATGTGTAATTCACTCACTAGTATTCAGTAGACATATCTATTTCTGTTCAATATTGTGTAATTTACATTTTACGTTAACCAACTGTATAATTTGAGCGTATTCAACGTCGTGCTATACGTGTATTAGATTAATATATATTAGATAAAGATATATAATTAAAAAATGTGTATGATAAAATTGAATCATGATATAATCATATTACTTATATAACAGATACGACCACTACACCAATTCCTCTGTCGACTGTACCATGCAGTACCGATAAGGCATCATGTGGAAATATTGGTTAATAATGTTATCTCATTTGTATGTCATTATTGAATGTATTTATTGATGTATATGTTACTTTAAATCAATATTGTATATAAATAATATAAAATATAAAAAGTTGTTTTTAAATAATTCATTTATTTCACTAATATATTATACTTATTTTTTAATTTATTTTTATTTCTATTAAGTCTAGATTAATAATTAAATATTATTTTATATAATTGATTAGAATCATATTAATAAATAATATAAAATAATAATTTATTAAATGCATTATATCAATATGTTAAATATGTTTCATTCGTTACATTAAAGTTATTTTTCTTAATATATATATCTAAAAAAAAATTATGATTTAATTGAATCATATTACTTATATAACATATAGGACCACTACATCTTTCCAGTGTCGACTGTACCATGCAGTAAGCAATACTTCGCATGTGGGAGCATAGGTTAATAATGTTATCTCATTTGTATGTAATTATTTAATGTATTTATTGATATATATGTATATGATAGTATATGTTATATATATATATATATAAATCAATATTGTATATAAATAATATAATATATTATAAAAAGTTATTTTTGTATTATTGGATATATTTTAATTTATTTAATTTATTTTATTTAAATAATTCATTCATTTCAATCATTATTTCTTTTAATATTAATATCGTTTATATTAATAATTAAATTTATAATCGAATATAATTTTATATAATTGAATTATAATTCTATAGAATCTATTAAATAATATAATAATACAATAATTATTAAATTCATTTTAATTGATGTAATATATTATATACAATAAAGATATTAAATTGTAGATATCTCTTTTGAGTTAAATTAATAATTAACTTAACTTACATTTTGATATTCGTAAAATATAATACTATATAGTATTACAAAAGCACTGGGCTTTGGTATTACTATATATATCTATCTGATAATATTCGTTATACAACCGATAGACCTATTATATCGATACAAGTATGCAGTGGTAAAGTGATAGGTGATAACAGAAGTTAAATGTTTATACTTAACACATTTAATAAAATATGTTCTAAATCTTATTTATTTATATACTTGTTTTATTTATATTTAATTTACAATATGTATTTATTGTAATTATAAATATATATTATAAGTGATATTTTAAATTATATTTTAATTGGTATTTTAATTCTTTATAAGGTAAACTACGTGGATTCGCAGCAATTAGTACTGATTCACAGTATAAAAAATACTTAGAAAATGCTAATGCTGATAAGACGAAGAAGGTGGTTAAAAAGACGGTGAATAACAAGAAAAAGAAAATTACCAGTGAAATAAATGTTAATTGTATAATTTGTGCGGAGAATATCGATGAATCAGTCGATTCATCTACTCAATCTATTCAATGTAGACAATTGTGTCACGATGTATGCATTTATGTCGATACGTTGAGATACGTTCGAGAAATGCGATTTATGTGAATAAATGATATTGAGTATAATAATTTTTATAAATAAATATATATATTATAATTGTTGGATTAAAAAGGATTAAAAATATATAAACATTACTCACTCATATGTGAATATTTATATTTATAAATACACAATTATTGATATTATATTGTGTGTATTAAATATATAATGTATAAACAATAATTAGCAACAAAATAACAATATTTTAATTATAAAATAATCTTCAATATATATCAGAATAAATGATATTGAGTATAATACTTTTTATAAATAAATATATATATTATAATTGTTAAGGATTAACAATATACAAAAATTACTCACTCATATGTGAATAGTTATATTTACAAATACACAATTATTGATATTATAATGTGTGTATTAAATATATAATGTATAAACAATAATTAGCAACAAAATAAAAATATTTTAATTAGAAAATAATCTTCAATATATATCAGATTGATATTAGAATATTTAATATAGGTTACAATAGTACTTTTATTAAAACGAAATTACCATATTGTGTTGGATATACAATAATATATAGATTAAAAATAAATGTAGATATTTGTATTGTATTTATATAATAATCATTTATTTATATATTCAGTGAAACCTCTCTAATATATTTAGTAAATTTATTTATTTAAAAGTAGTAATCAAAATAATAGATTATAAATATATTTCTATCACATATGGTTTAATTTAATTTAATTTAAAATAGGTAGTTGTTAACACTTGTTTGGATAATTGTTGTACTGACTACAATCAGTAGGGGAGAGAAGGGTATTGTGGCCGATGCGGGTATTGTTGCCGATAACGATATTTCAAGAACCATTATAGTTATCAAAAAATGATATATACGAAAAGTGTAGATAATTGAATTCTAAGAATGATAGTGTACATCATTTTTTATTTATATCAATATTAATTATTGATTTTGATTAGAAAAAAAAATCAAATAATCGTAATTTTTATCGAAAAAAAACGTTTGTGCTGGATATAAGTAAAACTAAATGGGATAACGATTAATTATTTTTATATTTAATATAAAAGTGCGTGTGTATCTTGATATCTGATACAATTTATTTTATTTTCTAATTATAAAAATAGTAATTTGAATACATGATGCGATCCTAGTGGCTATTTCGGAACTATCGACCACAATACACGCACTAGTGTATTTTATCTCTATTTATACGGAAAATTTGCTTTTTAATAAAATCAAATTATGTGAATACTAATAATTAAATGAGTAACTGTTGATAGCCATTATTTAGAACAACATATTGTTATTGTATATACAACTTATTGGATCATAATATCCAATATTAGTATGATATATTTTGTTTCTTGTAAGGTAATAAAAATATCGGCCATAATACCCTTCCCTCCCCTATATTACCTTTTAGTAATTAGTTCTTCATACCTGTTACTATTTATGAGCTCACTGCATTGAGAATAATAAAACACATTCACTAATTGCAATTAACTATTTTTACATCTACATTATAATATAAACCTAAATTTATATATAAACTACTACATCAAATTTTGTAATATAAATAGGTAACATTTCCAAAACAAGCTAAAAATAATTTTCTCATAAAGAGGTGTTTCCTAAATAATATTTTCTTATAGAGGTTTTTGTAATGTGGAAAAGTTGAATTCAAACCAAATATGATACACATGTTCATATAAAGAGGTTTCAATGTATACGTTTTCATTCGTTTATATAGGCCTAATTCAAAATATTATAATTATATAGTATAGGATATAGAATCATCATTATATAATTAGGAATGTTATATATTATATATATATATATATATATATATATATATATATATTGTATAAGTTACTCCATGAACTTCTAATATCAATACATTTATATAATATTTGATAATTGATAAATAAATTAAACAATAAATGTAATTAATATGTTAGACATTATTAATTATTAATATTAATGATATTATATATATATATAACAAATATTATAACATGGATTTTAATATATGTAGGTATCTATATATATATATATATATATATATATATATATATAAATATATATATATATATATATATATATATATATATATATATATATATAAATCCTTATACAAATATATAAATATATATTAAAATATGAGGTATGGCCATCTATATTATAAATTATATATTACAATTATATACAATTCAATGATACACCCTCAATTTGTATATACATTCTATCATGTTACTATCTGATATCTGATTGGTTAATAATCGGCCAAATTACCCGACTTGTATCGGCCTAATTACCCGATTTGACGTACGACGTAAGTCGTACGTTGTTATTTCAGCAATAGCTTTGTATCATATTGATATAATATGTAGATATTTACATATAGAATCAAGAACATATTATATTTTATTTGGGTTTAAAAAATATCACAATCCAACATGTATTTATGAAATGACAAACAGATTAACAAACACCTAGTTTGTTTAAATTCCGTATTTTAATAAAAATCAATAAATACTAATAATTATTGATTATTTATTAAAATAAATTTTAACTATTCTTAAAGATATTATGAAATACTATAAATTGTTTATAGAATTTTTTTTGGTATCATTAATAGTTTCTGATATATTAGAGTCGGCCAAATTACCCGCATCGGCCAAATTACACTTCCTTCCCCTATATAAACTAAATGATACCTAAATAGTTTCTATATCTGCTTTAATGAGATCAATAGGCTGGTTTAAGTTTAGATATATTTGTAAACACAGGCTATTGTGTATTACACATAAGGATATACACCTCTGATTTCCTGGATATATAGCTACATCTATTATTATTCATACTTATAACATATCAAGTCGGAAGTGCTACATCATGTAATTGGTTCAACGTTCAACATATTTGGCCTACTCTAAATCAGCTGTCCTGGTTATTGCTCCGAAAATCTGGCATTCATTTCCATATGATATTCGCTGTATTATATCACTTTGATTGTTTAAAAGTAAACTATATGTCAATTTTAAATCATTCGTCAATTTTGTTATAATTTTTTTTTTTAGTTTTAGTTTTTATTATCTAATGACGCTTATAATCACCATGTGTTTTTGAAATCATAATAAACTATATTTTATATTTTTTATTTTATTATATGCATATTATGATTATATAGTGTAAACACACACAGTGTATTTTTATATATTGTATATTTATACTCTGTGTACTTCACATTGTGCGTATAATATAATTAATATAGTATACTAGTAAGTTACTAATAGTGATATTATAACTAGTATACTAGCAAGGACACAAGGTGTCCTTGATACTAGTTTATGGGTATACCTTATACCTTATAAATGTTTAATGATATACCTAATAAAGATACTTAATTGGCTCGCAGTTTCTTCGGGTATAAAATACAATCTCTAAGTACCAATGCCTCCTATAACCCCGATGTTATAGGAGGTCTTATTAGTATTAACACCTATGTCCTACCATAAACGTACACATTTACACATATACAAGAGAGAAGCTTAAGAAACGTCAATGTATACAAAGTCAATGACTACATCGATTGGAGCGACCCCATTAAGTTTCAGTCATTGTGAAAACTCAAGAGATTTTGTATCGCAGGTCCAAATGAATGGAACAAGCTTCCCTTTGCTATTCATGTAATAACTACTATCAAGACCTTCTATAATAATAATAATAATATTTATTTATTGAAATCTCTTATATATATTGAATACAATACAAATAGCGGATACAAATGGACCCCTCAAGAAGTCATAGACTTGTACATGTTATAAATAACTGTGAGAGGCCCCGGACAATACAATACAAATAGTAATATTTTTTTTTCTTGTGTTTTGATTTATTGTTTATTAAGTTCTTTATAAACACAAGAGAAATTCAAGAACTGCCTGGAGTCGAACCCGGGACCTCTGGCTTACTAGCTTTTGGTTGTCCCACTGAGCCATCGACCCCAGACTATAACCAGGTTATAGGAGGTATTGCTACTATGCTCAGTTGTAAAGCTAATCTAAAAACTTATTTATTTATGCAGTGACGACTTAACTTTATTAATTATTATAATTTAATTCTATATAGAGAGTATACAATATTATTAATATATATTATATTAAAACAATATTAAAATAAAATAATATATATATATATATATATATTTATATTATTTAATTGATTATGTCTATAATGAACAATATTTTTTTTATAATCAATACTGGTATCAAATGTAATTAAATATTATATTATATACATGAAAGTTGATAATGCAGTATGATAATGTATATCCATAAATGTCACTATTTACTTGTATTGGATAAAAACAAGTATATCAAAGGAATACCTTCTATAACCTCGAGGTTATATGAGGTATTGACCAAAGTCAATTAATTTCAGGTATAGAAAAAGATCCATATATATGTTTAATTTAGATAAACAAAGATCATTAATATATATTCACAATGATTATGATTTTAGGGTTATGTTTATATTATGACATTTAACGTGTCGTTTAAATTTTTGTATTTAAAAAAATGTTTGTACACTGGTTTTTATATGTAATGTTACATACATCTATTAATATTATTATGTATATTTATAAAACGATAAAATATATTACAAATATCAGTATAAGCTTAAATAATAGTATCTCGAAATTAAATAAAGCCTCTAAATCATTAAAAAGATTACCTATTCATCTCGGAATAGTTCTAGTCGAAGATAACTTCTCGTTCGTTGACTTAGCAAACATTATACTGTGGTCGTCAGCCATGGACATCACTTGCATAAGTCTCTACGATAATTCAGGTATTTATACGTGTTTATATTTATTTAAATTGAGTAACAAATTAATTAGTGTATATATCAAATTTATAATAATGTATTAAATAAATTAATGTTATCTATTGAATCTTGTGATCTCTGTGAACTCTTTAAATTATTAATATTAAATATATATATATTTGAACAAATATAATTTATATTTTATAAAACTATTAATTACTAATATCTAATTATATACAATAATTTAAAAATCATTATATTATTTATTAAATATTTGTTATTTTTATTATAAATTTATATTATTTTATGGTTACTTAGTAACTAAAATTGTTATAGTAACTAAATTACTATAACGATTATAATCATGTTCAAACTTATATTCGGTGTTTAATGTCATTTAAAGCATACATAATAACCTAACAGGGCCTATTAGTGATAGGTTATTAAACAAAAATGTATTATACAGTGCAAATAGATGGAATGATATGAACAGTAGCGACATAAATTATAAAATAATAAAAGTGATAATTGTGCCGTGAGGATGAAATCAGTGATCATTCATTAACTATAATAAATTATATTTATATTATAACAATATTTAAATATTGTAGTTATTAATCATATTATCATAATAATTATGATAATAATGATCTATTATTCACTATTATTAATTAATATCGACTAACATTATCTTTTGTAGCTAATATTTTATGGAATTTCATAGAGCTAATATATAAATGTAGACTATTTCGAATGCATAATATACTTTATAAATCGATAATACATTTTACCGCTATAATATTTCCGAAGAAATTGCATTTCATAAATAATAATATGCTGATATGAATTCCTAGTTACGACTAGTTATTATGTACAGTCGACTAGTCCCTGAAATTACGTGGTAACTCCATATCATTTTCTTATTTTCATATGCATGCAAAACCAACGAACTTATGCATTTTTACAAAATAAATAGAATAGAAATCATATAGCATAATACGACATATTTTGTATATATACGACATATTTTGTACATATATGTATATATTTATTTTTGCGTATACTTACTATACTTATTATATAGTATAATATAATCATTTAATGATATACAATATACAGTAGAATACCAGTGATCTCGTTGGGAGTTTACTCTCATTGATCTCGTACGCGATGCGATAATATACATTAAAGTAAATAGTTATTTATAAATAGTAGAATGTACTCTAGAACACTAGATCACCGATCCACACTAGATCACTCGCGCCACGAAATCACTTTAAACTAGATCACCGGTTACCGTATAGTATACCCTCAACCCGACGTGTACTTGACTTTGTGGGCGATATATCAAGGGAAGCGTAGATAAAATTGACGTAATTTTACGCGATTATTAAGGTCGATTATTAAGTAATACCGTGTTAAGTTGTACTGTATAACTAACATTCACGTGGTATACGTTCAGTTGTACTCGCTTAACAAATACATAGACGTACTGTACGTCGCGTACATAAACCATCGATTAGCGTACGTTATTCATCGATGACGATGCGCGACATAGTTCTACATAGGAGTTCTACATAGGAGTTCTACATAGGAGTTCTACATAGGAGTTCCACATATGAGTTCTACATAGGAGTTCTACATAGGAGTTCTACATAGGAGTTCTACATAGGAGTTCTACATAGGAGTTCTACATAGGAGTTCTACATAGGAGTTCTACATAGGAGTTCTACATAGGAGTTCTACATAGGAGTTCTACATAGGAGTTCTACATAGGAGTTCTACATAGGAGTTCTACATAGGAGTTCTACATAGGAGTTCTACATAGGAGTTCTACATAGGAGTTCTACATAGGAGTTCTACATAGGAGTTCTACATAGGAGTTCTACATAGGAGTTCTACATAGGAGTTCTACATAGGAGTTCTACATAGGAGTTCTACATAGGAGTTCTACATAGGAGTTCTACATAGGAGTTCTACATAGGAGTTCTACATAGGAGTTCTACATAGGAGTTCTACATAGGAGTTCTACATAGGAGTTCTACATAGGAGTTCTACATAGGAGTTCTACATAGGAGTTCTACATAGGAGTTCTACATAGGAGTTCTACATAGGAGTTCTACATAGGAGTTCTACATAGGAGTTCTACATAGGAGTTCTACATAGGAGTTCTACATAGGAGTTCTACATAGGAGTTCTACATAGGAGTTCTACATAGGAGTTCTACATAGGAGTTCTACATAGGAGTTCTACATAGGAGTTCTACATAGGAGTTCTACATAGGAGTTCTACATAGGAGTTCTACATAGGAGTTCTACATAGGAGTTCTACATAGGAGTTCTACATAGGAGTTCTACATAGGAGTTCTACATAGGAGTTCTACATAGGAGTTCTACATAGGAGTTCTACATAGGAGTTCTACATAGGAGTTCTACATAGGAGTTCTACATAGGAGTTCTACATAGGAGTTCTACATAGGAGTTCTACATAGGAGTTCTACATAGGAGTTCTACATAGGAGTTCTACATAGGAGTTCTACATAGGAGTTCTACATAGGAGTTCTACATAGGAGTTCTACATAGGAGTTCTACATAGGAGTTCTACATAGGAGTTCTACATAGGAGTTCTACATAGGAGTTCTACATAGGAGTTCTACATAGGAGTTCTACATAGGAGTTCTACATAGGAGTTCTACATAGGAGTTCTACATAGGAGTTCTACATAGGAGTTCTACATAGGAGTTCTACATAGGAGTTCTACATAGGAGTTCTACATAGGAGTTCTACATAGGAGTTCTACATAGGAGTTCTACATAGGAGTTCTACATAGGAGTTCTACATAGGAGTTCTACATAGGAGTTCTACATAGGAGTTCTACATAGGAGTTCTACATAGGAGTTCTACATAGGAGTTCTACATAGGAGTTCTACATAGGAGTTCTACATAGGAGTTCTACATAGGAGTTCTACATAGGAGTTCTACATAGGAGTTCTACATAGGAGTTCTACATAGGAGTTCTACATAGGAGTTCTACATAGGAGTTCTACATAGGAGTTCTACATAGGAGTTCTACATAGGAGTTCTACATAGGAGTTCTACATAGGAGTTCTACATAGGAGTTCTACATAGGAGTTCTACATAGGAGTTCTACATAGGAGTTCTACATAGGAGTTCTACATAGGAGTTCTACATAGGAGTTCTACATAGGAGTTCTACATAGGAGTTCTACATAGGAGTTCTACATAGGAGTTCTACATAGGAGTTCTACATAGGAGTTCTACATAGGAGTTCTACATAGGAGTTCTACATAGGAGTTCTACATAGGAGTTCTACATAGGAGTTCTACATAGGAGTTCTACATAGGAGTTCTACATAGGAGTTCTACATAGGAGTTCTACATAGGAGTTCTACATAGGAGTTCTACATAGGAGTTCTACATAGGAGTTCTACATAGGAGTTCTACATAGGAGTTCTACATAGGAGTTCTACATAGGAGTTCTACATAGGAGTTCTACATAGGAGTTCTACATAGGAGTTCTACATAGGAGTTCTACATAGGAGTTCTACATAGGAGTTCTACATAGGAGTTCTACATAGGAGTTCTACATAGGAGTTCTACATAGGAGTTCTACATAGGAGTTCTACATAGGAGTTCTACATAGGAGTTCTACATAGGAGTTCTACATAGGAGTTCTACATAGGAGTTCTACATAGGAGTTCTACATAGGAGATTACCGATCATAGTTATCATAGTCAATAGAGAGATTTAGTTACGTAGTACGGGTACGGGACTGTGGCTTCGTATCGCGATCATCTGTAGTGTCTACTAATATGTAGTGTAGTGTGTAGTGAGGTGTGTGTGTAGTGTGTGTAGTGTCTACTAATGTGTGGTGTAGTATAAGCTACTAACGTTGGATTACACTTGATTACAACTGCAGTCTAACGTGAACGGAGATGAGATGTATGCGATGTTATACTTGTTGGCCGGTGTATACCATTACTTTAATATATCATTATAATCGATACTAGAAAATCCATTCTAGATTTATAATATGTAGGGGCGCTGCAACAGGGGGGGGGGGACGGGCGGAAATGTCACCACCACTTTTACCACAACATTTATGTTGATTGGTTGGTCCCCCCTACATACAACATCGTTCCAGCGCCCCTGATAATATGGTATAACCATATCGGTGTTACAGTCAGGGTGTCCTGTATAGATTAATGACTAAGCAGCATGTGTGTGTGTGTGTGTGTGTGTGTGTGGTTATATATAAATATAGTGTGTACGTGTGTGTGTGTTATGTGTATGCATATGTGTACGCTACTGCATAGTGTGTGGTACTTGCACACATACATACATACCATACACATACATATAACCATATATGTACATAATATACTAGCTCATCCCGTACCTACAATGTATACCTGTCCTGTACCCACTGACTATATGCCACACTGGCAGTGGTTCTAGTCTAAGGGGGTCTAATACAAACTGTACTGATTCCGATGCTTCCTCATTATAACAATACTTTACGTCATATTGCTCTCATTTGAATCGTATCATTAATATTTCGTTAAGAACAGGCATTAATCGTATTACGTGTTCCCCGTTTCAATATTCAGCGGTGTACACCTGCTATGATGCGATGCTTGTACACTTAGATATATACTTGGTAATAATGCAATGGTACCTAATTACGTAACGTATTAGATATTTAGATACACTAATTAGTATATATCTAACATTTCGTAGATTACATTTGAATTAGAAATGTATTATACTATAGTGGATTCGCTATATTGCTATATAGTAGATGTTTCGCACACTCACGAGTGGAAGATAGCAATTCACCTATGTTCTTCATACGTTGATTACGTAGGGTTATGATGCCTGAGTTAGCAGATAGCTATCCGTACAACTGTATATATCTAAGGAGAGATGTGTGAATGAATTTGACATAGAGCATACCTATATATGATGTAAATCCCATTAAATCTGATTTACAATAAATAGTCTTTATAAAATATGAATATGATACTGGTTAATTTCAGAAACCGTATCAATGTTTGTGATGTTAATGTATGTTATGTCCTTATTATACTACTATATGTATATATATATACATATATATATACACATATAAATTCACTAAGTCAAAGAATGAATAGCTATCATATTACTTGTGTATGTATGTATGTTTCTATTTCTATTATATATGTACACATCCATTACTATGTCATACTGAAATCAAGCCATGATATATGTATATGTATATATAGGTTTATGTTATAGTTTAATATAAATATACTCTATATATATAAGTGAATATAAACAGTATCAATGTTGACAATCTAAATTATAATTTCATTAATGTATGTATATGTAAATACAGATAAATAGTCAATGTAAATTTGTATTTGACTACACTCCTTCCTTTCTATTGAATCATCTATTTACAATCTTTATCATGATATCAATGTAAGTATCATTTTAAATAAAACAGCTAATTTATGAAGACTTTTTGTTAAATATTAAATCATTATTAACATCAAATGATTATAGAACTTATAATATAATACATACCATTAGAATATATATATATATTCAGAGTTGGCTTAAAAGCCTAAATGAATGAAAAAGCAAAACCTTGTCTGGTCATTCACCTATTAGATTAGATTAGATTACGAGAAATAAATTAATAAACGATAATATATAAATAAAATATATATATATAACCAAGACAGCTATGGCCTGTTAGTTTTTCCGTTATTTCGTTATTCGATATGTATATATTTTATTAATTTTATTGAATTTATCTTTTTGTAACGCACTATATGACGTAATATGTATGTGTGCTACATTTTTACTAAAGAATACATTACGATAACGATCATGAACACACTTAAAAGGCCCACTTAGGGATGTAATGCAGATAAAACAATCGAAATGAAACCAATGATACCAAACGAACCCAAAATATCAATATATATATATACATATATATTGATATTAATTACTGTATCTCTAACCAAAACACTAGTTAATTCCCTTGTCCTCTCACGAATATATTCATACAATTGCTGACTTCTCATCAATGTTCCCGTATCGTCTGTATTACCACTAAATATAGTTTATTACAAGTATATATAACCTACGTATTCGAGATCATACCTCTACTTCCTCATACCAACGCTTACCTCCGTGGTTCCCATTAACAAACGCTCTTCTTATCGCATACTATATATTGTTCGATACTCTTAGGATTGTCTCATCTATATGTCTGTGTATTTAGTACAACAATATTCCCTTCCATCTCTTAGTAAACATACCTATCATCATCTCGCTAACACTATTCTCCTTGTATTTTATTTCTCCATAGGTTATATATATATATTTATCATTATGTATAATTATGTAATAAATAACTATCGGCTCTCATGAAAATCTGTAAACATTTACATGATTGTGGATTCGTAGAGACACTAAGTAAAATAGTAATATATATATATAGCTTTACAATATGAAATAATAAATCTTATTTATATATTTATAAATATAAATTTCATATATATATAATTATATTTAAAACTATAATTCAGGATTTATTCTTCATTTAAAAATTATTTCATGATGTAATACAAACTAATATATTTATATGTAATATATATATATATATATATAACTGAACTTATATAAATTATTATTTACATATTTATTATTATTATAAAAATTTATAACTATATTATCACATTGGTAAAAAGTTAAAACATCTAGAATATACTATAATAATTGATATGGTATCTGTTACTCGTGCATCGATATACATTACTATGCATCGCTCTGTAGGTATCTGTAAGAGAAATCGGGTGCTCCTGAACAACACGCTGGACAAGCAAAAGAAGCGTCTTCGGCATAACCTTAACATCTCGATACAAGAGGGACTGTCAACAGATAAACGTATGTATGTTATGTGTCAGGTATATACATATAAAGTTAATTAGTTATTCAACTATCTTTTAGACTCAATTTGATCTAATCGAATATTAACGATATGATCTAAATAGTAAAGTAAGTTTTATCATTGATTTTCATTAATTGTTATTATGTGTATTCATCATTTTACAAACTTTTTAAATATTTGTTAACAACATTATATATATTAAATAGTATAATAAATATATATATATATATAATTATTAATTATGAGTTATCAGTTTATTAGATAAAATAACATAAACACGAAAATATAATATTAAAATGCTTATAATCGAACAATATTACAATAAAAAGATGAGATTGGAAAATTTAAATGACGTGAATATTATAATCATCTAACTTCCTCATTAAGGTATAAGTTTCGTAGTAAAGTAAGTGCAATCATGTTTAACGGATGGATAATGGGAGGGTATTCCATAATGGCGGGGGATGGGGGGGTTTAAGTGATGACATTGGGGGGATGATGGAGGTCAGTAAATAAGAAAGAGTTCTGAGTTAGAGAGAAGAGTTAGGTTGTGTGTGTGTGTGTGTATAACTAGATGATGAACCCAATACAGATATGTAGGAGGTAGTAGATGAATGGGTAGATCAATAAAATATAAATACAATTATCTCCTATATTTACCCTCTAAACAACGACTCCAGATGTTCACAACACAAAGACTACGAGGGTGTACCTAATAACGCAGAGCGACGGTCTCAACTCCCTGGCGAGTATAACTAAACGTTTAGCCCTAAACCCGTCGGCCCCTCCAGTCGATGCCGATAGTCTCGATTGTCTACTTAAAGGTCAGTGTATACCGTAGAGGTAGTTGTGTATCGCTACTATAGGGAGACTAGTAATTATCAACAATTTGAGGACATTGTTATATCGGCATATTAATCTCTAATTAATAGATTGCTCATTCCGTACATAATAGTAATATTAATAATAGTATATGCCACTACTTATACTACTACTACCACTACTACTACTACTACTATTACTACTACTACTACTACTACTACTACTACTACTACTACTACTATCAATCAATCAATCAATACGATTTATTTATACACTCAAAGTTAGCATGAAAATGCTCTGGCAAGTGTTAAACGAGAGAAACGAAAAAATATAAACATTATAAACAAAAACAATTTAAATTAATCAGCGCATGGCTAGAATATATTTTTTAACATTACGTTTAAAAGCATCATGATTAGAAATCATACGGATACTTAGAGGAAGTTGATTCCAGTTTAACGGAGCAGAATAAACAAAAGCTCCATTTAGAGTACGCGATAGTCGACATCTGTCAGAGGATAGCAAATATCTATCATCGGTAGAACGGAGGGTTCGAGTCGATAATTTAGGTTTTAACATCTCATTGATGTATTGTGGTTTAGCGGTTAGTAACGATTTATGTACTATACAAAGTACTACTACTACTACTACTACTACTACTACTACTACTACTACTACTACTACTACTACTACTACTACTACTACTACTACTACTACTACTACTACTACTACTACTACTACTACTACTACTACTACTACTACTACTATTACTACTACTACTACTACCCACACTACTACTACTACTACTACTACTATAGCCAGTATAGTATTACACTTTTCTCCCCGTGCTTCTCTACCTTATGAATCATCACACAAACTTTAGAAGAAATTACCACTATTGTTGTTACCTATTTAATGTGTATATATTCTCAACATTTGTGAGCTTTTATAATATAGAAGTGTTTCAATACATAATGCACATACTACTTACTTATAGTAATGAACTAACATTGTAGGTAAAGCATTTATTGTTATATAAATATATCCATACATTCACATCATGTGTAATACCTACTAACAATATATATATATATATATATATATGTTAATTATTCTATTTCATGCCAATTTTATCACTTCTGTATTATTTCTGTCTGGAAACATAATACTTATACATTGGCATGATAAATGACTGATTAATGTATATCCCTCATCTATATTCCAATTCACTATTTATAAATGAATATATCTAATGAAATTATTAATTAATGGCGAATTTTCTATAAAAATATATATTTTAATTGTATAGCAATTTATATTCTATATTTTGTTTGATTTATTTTGTTAAGGATATCTTTTTCACCTAATTTTTCACTTAATATAACACATTAATTAGGTAATACCTAAACCACTAAATCAATGATAATATAATCTTTATAGAAGAACATATTCAATGATATAATGTAAATTGAAAGAAATACCAATGCCATATATATGATATAATGTATTCTAACCATCGATATAAAGAAAGTGAATAAATAATTGACGCACGCAATGCATGTAAAAGATAGATACGTGAATGGCACTTTTATCGATAAATTAACAAAATGGTATCAGTGATTTTGATTGGATATTAGTCATATTATATATGTCAAATATTAAAACAGTTAGCTTTTCGTCGAAATAGATTAATGCCCTTAAAGTGACTTCTATCTATATCAATGGATTTAGATTATAAATATCAATAAAATAGTATGTTATCTTCAATTTAAGGGGATCCCGCACATAACACAATTTAACAATTTCGTGTATAAATAGATAGGAAAAATATAGGTCCACTAAAAAAATAGAACTTATATTCTATTCATTCAATTGACTTATTTTTTTTGTAATGTATTCATAACATATACTTGCATAGGAAAATAGAAAGTTATTTTTAGTATAGATAGTACATTAAATGTATAAATAAATATTATTATAAATAAAAAGTAGTGGGTCATATAGTGGGTCAGATAGTGGGTTTTGACTGCAGCGCCCGTAGCGGATAATGCCATAAACATTCAAATGCTTATCCACTTTCTTTATATCGATGATTTTAACACATTGTTAAATTGTTATAAATTAATTTCAATTCAGTAATTTTAATATATATGTGTGTGTGTGTGTGTGTGTAGGGAATCATTCTTCATTATTTCTGTGTATAAATTGATATACTAAATGCGTATTCTCGATAACATAATATATATCTATTATGAAATAGGTTACGCAAAATAACACGCTAATCTATGATTTCGTTGCTACGGTATTTTAAAATATTTAAAATACTTTATTTTTTATTATTCTTTATTTTATATTAATTATATATTTCAATAGAGTATATATTTATCATTAGACAATATGTCAATATCATTCACTCTACTCTTGATACCTGCTTGCATAGCGTACACCAATCAAACTAGTCGCTAGATTTAACCCACCTAACGCGCGTATTTACAGAACAGAATGGACACATCAGTGACCCCGACTTGGTGATAAAGTTTGGTCACGTGCAGAGTTTGCTCGGTTTCCTGCCCTGGCAGACACGACTAACTTCTATTATGTTTGTATGGCATGTAGTCTTTGTACTTAGAATTATCTTCGTAATATCCACATGCATAGTTTGTCAATTTCGCTTATAATTTACTTTAATCGGAAACGATATAAATTATTATAATATATTATATAAATATTAAAGGAACATTTTTCATTATATATAATTTAGAACATACTTTTACCCCAAAATACAAATAATAATTATTTTCCACTTTAAACGGATACGTAACATATAGTAAATATTTAATAATAAATAATTAATATTTTAATTCAAATTTTCATAGATGAATATATAGCTTATTGTTTTTTTTAACAAAATAAATAATAATACGCAAGATTTATTATTAGTTTTGTATAGGAAATGTTTTTATTTATTCTTGTTGAATATTATTTTCGATGGAATTTCCAGCGGAATAATAATAATAATAAAGCAATGTTAATTCTAGTAATATATACCAAATGTTACTGCAAAACATAGATATCCTATTTATAACATATCGCATTCTTAATATATATCACATGATGTAGATACACTGGGCACACACAACTTATATAAGCATGCAATTCACTATCGATTATATAGTACAAATGTTAATTAAAACATTCATTAGATCATTACTTACCAAGATAATATGTCTATATATAAAGTGTGTATCATTAAATCTTCTTGATAAGTAACCTAAATATATAATACATTATTAATTAAATCTTTTTAAAATTTAATTAACTATTATTTTCTTATATTTTAATAAATATGTAATGAAAATTATGATAATATAATTGTAGAACAATTTCAGTGTATTAATCTGCTAGGTGGATCATTGATTGGGTTAACATATAAACTTTAACAAATAAAGTATTTACTGTCTATATGTACTTATAAACTATTAAGCCTATGTCACAACGAAGAATTGGCCGACTTTTGCACGTTTTATTGCCAATTTGTAAGCGGTTTTTTACTAATATAAAATTTAGAGCAAACTATTTATAAGCGATATTCTATAATCATTGGAAAATAACCCGTTGCATTATTGTACATTTTATAAAATTATTTAATTTTAATTTAAATATGTATAAGAAGGTGTTAACTTTAAAACAATCACATACAAATACAATAACACAATAACATATGCTCAGTATCGAAGGTTATCGATACACTGCTTATACATTAGAGACTGCTGACATCAGTAAGATATCACCGGTGGTGGTGGAGGTGTCACACCCAGAGAGAGAATATCACACACACATTGATACAATATCGATCTAAAATTAGCAAAATTCTTTCCTGTGGCATCTGCTTTATACTATTTTATAATATAATAAAATTATTTTAAAAATAAATTAAATGTATTAAATGAATAATATAGATAATAAATGTATTAATATAGTATATCACTATAATACGATACGAATAAGAAATAATTAGTTAGTAATGTATGTGTTTATTTTGTATTGTTTTTAAAATTTTATATTATATTTATGTATATTATTGTATAGATGAGTTGGCCATTGTTAGTGATGTATTATCAGTGAATACCTTAGGTATACCGGTCATGTGATATCACAGATCTAGAGAGAGGTGGAGTGATAATACACAATGACTGGCAACGTAAGCCAATGCAGAAAGGGGAAATAAAAAATCAGCCATCGTGTGATGACCAAATATTAAAATATAATATTCTTTTGATCATAACTTTTTTATTATTAATTATATAAAATAAAATATGAAACTTATATTACTTTTTCCTCTTTCCAATGTTATTAATAATTTTATTCTAGCTAAAAAATCAAATAGGTCAAATCCGCCATTTTGCTGTGACCAAATTAGATTGACGCTTTCCGCATGTCAGATACCTTGTTTACTACTCTATTTCTCTCTAGCTCTATGTGTGATATACACAATGTGTCTGTTATCGAAATATTTCGGCGGTGATTTTAAAATTTATTATTTCTATAATGTAAACATTATTTGAATTGAAATTGAAAATTAATCTAATATATGTCATATCAAAGTATCATTACATGTGAATTTATTTACATTTATACTACTTTTCATATCATATAACATACTCGGAGTATAGCACACTGTGTACTTGTGGAGTTATTTAGCAACACATATATAAATAAATATACAAAAAACCTGTATATATATTTATATATTGAATGACAAAATTAATATTCTTATACAATTATGTTAATAATATTCTATTTTTTACTACATATATAAACATTAGCATATACAAAGTTGAAATAAAATGAATGGTTTTTTAAATGTCTATTATATCGGGGTTTTATTAAATAAATAGCTTACTATATCAGTGTGTACTAGTGATATAAATGATGTTCAAATCTAAAGCATAACGCAGTTACCTAAAGTCTCAACTCGGCCCCGGCTCATTGTTTTTCCGAAAATGAAAGTCTCGGCTCGGCATCATTTATATCTATATATATTTGTAATCTATTTGATAATGTATTACTAACTACTGTGGACATGCGATACATCAGCTAGCATCAGTATTCTACATACATTTCTATATAAGTTATCCTTATTATATATATATTTATATATAAATATATATATAAATATGAGATGTATTGAGAGTCAGATAGATATAGAGGTAAAGTCACATATAATAATTAGATATGTATACATTTATATATCTCTATGTATACATGTATCTCTCTATCTACCCCCCCCCCCCTTCCTCCATCTCCCTCGCAATACATGGAGTCTATCTATTCCCTATTCTTCCCATATAATTATTATAATTGACTTGTTATGTTTCAATATCTACTGATATAATGGTCTAAATTCTATTCTCTTTTTATACACATATTTAATAATAATTTTCCCTGTTGTTTGTATATTTTTTCTAGATATTCAAAAGATAATCATCTGTATATTCTATTATTATATAACCTAATAATACATTAATCTATACTACAAGTAATACATATATACATGTATATATATGTGTATATTATTATTCTTATGTAATATACTTTCCACTTTAAGCCTAAAGCTATTTTCTATGATATGTGTGTAATTCTAAACTATTCTCAACTAGAATATTTGTATTATATATTAGTGTATATTATATTTATGATATATATTTTCTTAAGCATATACATTAAATAATAAAAAGTAATAACATTAATAAAGTTATTATAGATTTTATTTTAATATTTATAACTCAATAAATATATATATATATATATATATAACATTAAATGATTAATATTTCCTAATTCATTACATATACTATCATTATTATTTGCATTGTATGTTTATATATATATTTATTAATCATGCTTAAACATAATATTATTGTACGTAAACAATAAATACTAACAACACTAAAGTTATGTATGTATACATAAACGATTTATTATATTTACAAGTGTTTTCTATTGTGAAATCAAACAATGACTTGCTAGAGAAACAATATCCATTGGATTATAAATACGGAATTAAGCAATTCTATTATCACAATATTTTGTTACTGCTTTAGCCTATATCTTGTAATAAATGTAGTCAAAATAATAATAATATCAGAGTAGATACAGAAGCAATAATAACTTATCGAGGTATATATGTTAGAGTAAAGTTTCGAAGATAAAATACAAATATAAAATAAACATATATATATAAAACATACAAAATCAGTTTTTTTTTAAATAAAAATATAATATATAAAGATATCCAATAGCGATTATACATTTGTGTACTCGTATTATTTAAAAAATAATGATCGAAGTATATATTTCAAATATCGTAGAATAAAAGCTCTAAATGTCTTAAAACTATTAGATTACCTGAACAATAATTGCGTGTGTACGCACCAGCTAGTCAGTAGTAACTTACCTCGCCTTACACAGCCTTACATCGCCTTACACTGCCTTACATCGCCTTACATCGCCTTACATCACCTTACACTGCCTTACATCGCCTTACATCGCCTTACACTGCCTTACACTGCCTTACACAGCCTTACATCGCCTTACATCGCCTTACATCGCCTTACATCACCTTACACTGCCTTACCTCGCCTTACATCACCTTACACTGCCTTACATCGCCTTACATCACCTTACATTGCCTTACATCGCCTTACATCGCCTTACACAGATCCATGGACAGCTCGAGGTCTCTATCGTTGCGGTCGTTCCACTCGTGTCTTCAGACATTCAGCTGCACGGAGCACAGATTCGGCAGATAACTGGGCGCCCTCCCCACCCCCACCCCGCATTGTTACACACCATATATTTATCTGATCATCGTTTACATCATTGTTTTCTTTAGTTAATAATTAGTTAACTAATGTATATTTATTTTTATATTACTACTACCCAAAGTCATTGTTCACACCTAGGATCGTACTATATAAATTTCACGTGATTTATGTTTTTTATGAAAATACAAAATTTACCAAATTTCCATTTATTATTATTCCAAGTACAAATATGTATACGTAATCGAGTGGTCTTATCTAAAGGCATTATTATACTTACATACACACACATACACACACGTATACAACTGGTATATTATTGTTGACTTTTTATTATACACTATTCGTATGAACATATTTGTACATAATTTATACATAATTTGATATTACAAAATTACGATGTCAAATTATATAATAAATAATGTACACATATATTTCTAATCATTATTTAATAAAGTGATACTATTTATAATCAAACTGAACTATTTTTGAATTTGAAATATTTATATATATTATTTGGTTGATAAAAAGAGCATATTCATTATTGGTAAATAATTGTAGAAAGCAATTTTAATTTAATTAATAGAAACTTAGTATATGCATCAAATTTATTCACATATATTAAATATATACATTATTTATATTCAATAAGCGAAGTTTTAAATATTTATTACACCTAATTACAACAGAAATACTGCGATGGCTAACCACACATATACTAGACGACATTCACATCTACTCACGACACTCATTCGGCTAGTGGGGATAATAGGCGTGATATTTACAAATGTTAACTAGGCCAGAGTTCACTTATCGGTTAGGAAGAGTTTGGAGTTAAACTTGGTAGCGGGTTCTTCTTTAACCTCGTCCACTTGTGATCTGTTGTTTGTACGGTGACCCCCGATGAATGTCTTCCAGTTGATATTCTCAACCCCTGAGGTATAATGTGATAATATGGTTAGCCAGTAATAGTCGGACTACTAATTATTTAATTTTAATAAGTAGTTAATATACATTTTATGTTAAAGTCGACTTTAAATTTCTCCTCTATCGTCATTATTGTTATACGTGCATGTATATATTATATTTAGAATCACTATACTATTTACTAAATAGTGATTAATTTATACATATTCGAATAGTAACAGAATAATTATGAAATAAACTTAATTCAATAATTATGAAATAAATTACTTAACATTCGTTCGAGATTACTTAGTCGTCCCAGCCACGATTAACGTCTCCCTAATTAGGTCACACGTTACATAACGGTTACTTTTATCGTACCCTAACTAGGCCACGGTACAATCGCAACAATGTTAGTGCGTTATAACGTATATATATATCTCGCGATATATTTCTATACATATATCTGTTACATTAGTTATCACTAGTGCTGTATCATTAGT
Organism: Osedax fenrisi; assembly: GCA_964019155.1. NCBI lineage: Eukaryota > Metazoa > Annelida > Polychaeta > Sabellida > Siboglinidae > Osedax > Osedax fenrisi. The sequence continues at coordinate 7,385,894 of OZ025246.1, read as the reverse complement.
GATCTGATACCTTGAGTAAATAGCGCTCACTTTAACATATATTTATTAGCTAAGTACCGGTTTACTGAAACCGTGAAATGTTTTAATTTCGCATTATTGTTTGTTTATTTCTATAGCGTATATTATCGTCGGAAAATATGTATACTTTATACTTTAGATTATACTTTCGACTAGGTATTTACTTAAATCAATTACCAATCGATACATCGGAAACCTGTACCCAATGCATACATTGCAATATTATCTTAAATTATTATAACATACACGACTATTGTTAATCTATAACATTATAATCAAAGCCTGGTGTTCGAGTCATAAGTCTATTAACTTTATACTAATATAGAACGGAACCCACCCAGGTAGAACTAAGCGCGTTACATGTCGGATGAATGAATGAATGTATGTACCGAATATTGGCGGGATAATAATCTGAGGCATACCCAGAGGCTATGTTTAGCTTATACTAGGATACCCTTAATATCATAAGATGATAATAAGATGATGGCAACACTAGAAGGGCACCCGTAGCCGCTTCCTGCACACATCACCAGATGCAGGATATATTCACACGCTGGGTAGGGTATGTGTTGTAGCGTGGATAGTGTGACAGACGGACATCGTACTATTGTACAAACTGACTACTTACCATTTGATCAACTCCCCTGCTACCAACATCACATCATTAGCCATATGTAGGGGTGCTGCAACAGGGGGGACGGGGGGATATGACACCCCCCCCCCACTTTAACATCTAGGGGGACCTCCTATGTATTGGTCCCCCACTTTTACCACCACAGTTATTTTTATTGATTGGTCCCTCTACATATGAAACGTTCCAGCGCCCCTAGCTGTATGTGAATAACTCCATCCATCATGTTTTAGTGAAGGAAACGGCTAAGTTGTCAGCCTCCACTATAATGTATCCATCATATGACATGCGTAACGCTTTTGAACTGCCTGCGTGGCTCAGTTGGCTAAGGCGTCGGACACGCGAGCAGTAGGGCGCGTGTTCGAGTCCAGCCCGGACCATTAAAATAGGTCTTATAATAATATTAGAAGTGATTTTATATAATTGTGTATTGCCGATCATACATAAATGATCGGCTATCGCTAAAACCATGGATGCCTTAACATGAGAGCAACTTCAAAGGGACATTAAGAGCCATATGGTTATAAGTGAAAACATCACCTAAGTTGCTGGATTGGATGAAAGGACTCCACCAAGATAACAATAACAACAATATATATATATATAGTTAATTTTACTCGTTATTCATGCGTATTACATTACGCGTTGTTCTAATTCATCAATTTGTCAACTTTATTATAATATTATGTTTCCCGAACGAATAAATATATAGTAACAAATATAGTAGCCTACTACACCAATGAACAATATATGCCAGGCGCTGAGAATGCTATGGAGGTCACTAGCGCTAGCAGACGATCATCTCACCTGTTTCTTGTATCTGTTTCAGTCTGAGATCCAGGTGGGAGACGGGATCTTTAGGCTGTTCCAGCATCAACGACGATAGTAAACTCTCGAATATCTGCGTTGTTTAGACACGTATGTTTCACTAACAATAATAATCGAGTAGACGATTTATTTATTGATATAATAAATAAAATATTTGATTTCTTATCTCTTCTAAAAATCTCAGATTATACTTATATGTTGTATCATTGTCGCCCAGATATTGATGACCTCATCGTATTACTAGTAATGTATACATAGTTAATATATACCCAGCTAACAGTAATAACCTCATAATAACAGTATACTTGCATAACTAATAGCCTCAAATGTTTATATTGTGCTATTATTCTGCTATTATGTTTCCATTAAAATCTATTATGCTGCTATTATTTTGCAATAATTTATAATGCTATTATGCTACTATTATGTTGCTATTATTATAATAGCAACATAATATAATCATAATAACATTAACAATTAATATGAGCATAATAACAGCATAATAGACAAAATGGCATAATGGCAACATAATATCATCATAATAGCATTATAAATTATAATAGCAGCATAATATACTTTTAATGGTAACATAATAGCATTATAAATTAATAGAAGCACAATAGACCCTTAATGGCAACATATGTTCTATTATATTATTACAATGTAAACATTTGAGGCAATTATGAGGCTATTACTGTTAGCTGGGTAGGCAGAATATAATACAACATATGATTATAGATGTGAGGTTTATAATTACCTATGGAGTATACTATAGAATGTGAAATACATGCATTCATTCAATTAGATATTTAGTTTAATTTTATTATAATTTATTGTAAAGACAGTTTATGC